>VYXF01011503.1:244915-277323 GCA_013397295.1 Polioptila caerulea | reverse complement strand
AGTACAGCCACAATATGTAATGCTCATAACGTATGTTCCTCTTTAGCTTTTATTATGGTAATAAAAGTATGTTATCTAAAAATGTCCATCACAGTTTCCGTATAAACTGAGTGATTACTAGGAGACTTCTTAAGCGTAAACCAAAGCAATTGATGCATGACCATTGGGAAAAAATGTCTAGATACACAGAAATTCCAAGTGTAAGTACATTTTTGCGGGATGTTTTCAGCTGTTGTTAGGATCCACAGCCTTTAACAGTTGTAAAACGTGCTTTTGTTGACTTGCTGATCTGTCAGCTGGCCACCCCTGAACTTACATGAAGGCCAATGGTAGATTGTTCTTCAGCATCAAGATGTAACATGTATCCATATATGGTTGTTTGGTTTTGGATAACTGTGTTTATAATTTACTGAGCAGTCTTGGAGGGTTGAGATGAACAAGATGTTGAGGAAAAAAAACTCCACTGGCTGGAGAATATTGATAGTAAAATGTCCCCTATTGATGTAATTTGAGAAACAAAGTAGACTGCTTGATGCTTCCTTCCTATGCCAAGTCTAGAACTCTTCCCTAATTCACAGCTATGGATTTCCTTAATGATGCTAACCAGAAACAAACTGAATTTCATGGTATACTTGTGGATGAAAACTCTCATATCTGTCACCTATAAATAGGAAAAAATTTGTAAGAAACCCTTCCTTCACTTTTTAATTTGTGGCTTTAAATGTACATATCACGTAGTTTGCAATTCGAGATAGGAGGGTCTCCAGTATTTCAAAATACACAAGGTTAGATGCATACAAACTATTTCCATATATATCCTCCTTTCACCAGGTAGATTAAAGTGTCATATGCTTTAGATATACAGATGACAGTATCCAAGTGTAAAAGAATAAAAAACTAAAAAAATATGCATGACCTAATGTTTTTGTAGTATCATCAGCTGTTAAGGTGACCAGGTATTAACTCATTCTGGTTTTCTGCCTTATTGGCATAATATATTATCCTAACCTGAGACTACGTATAAATAGTGCTCAACAGAAACTGTTTAATTACTATTTATTTTTAAAAATACTTTATTTATGTATTTATTTATTTATTATTTCTTTGGAGGTCCTTTTTTTTTTCTGCAGTGTGTTCATCTTCCCTGGAAATCAATAATTTGTTAGTATGGTGAACAATTAGTGAGGTCTCTCTCTGTTTAATGACATGTTAGTAAATAATAGGTAAGGTTATTCACTATTCGTTGTTATGAACATACTACTCTTAAAGATGGTGACTGAATCCAAGGACCCACTCCCCTCCAGAGCCTTGGCTTATTGTTCTTTAGATTTATATAGCTTTTATGTTACTAATTCTTAAGGTGGTTAGATAGGGACACAGGTTCCCTTTGCAGCAGAGATATTTAGGTCTATTTCTAACTAATACAACAGTGGAAACTCTGTGTTCAAATTAATAGTGGCAGGGTAAATGTTTTCCTCTCCATTTCCCCTCTTAACGGTTTAAACTGAAAGCTGTTGTTCACACAAAAGCATACTTACTTAAATTGTTCATAAGCAGATTTGAAATTTAAGTTATGTACTTAACTATTGTAGAGGAGAAGTTGCAGAGCATGTTTCCATTTTAAGAACTTGCAAAGGTGTTGATTTTTTGGTTTATTTGTTGTCCAGTAGAACTGAACGTTTTGCTGTCTGGTTTGATGACACAGGAAATCCCTTTCAACTTTAAATTTTAGCTTTTTTATTCTGTCTAACCCGTACTGCTTTGCAATACATCCTGTCATCCTGATCAAGAATGTTTTTTGCACCAAATTATCAGTACCTAGACAATTGACTTTTATTGTCTTAGCCAGCTTACTGGAGATCACTGTCTTAGTTATGATTCATGTACTGTTTGGGACAAAATAGTAGGCATAGCATATGGAAACTGCAGTTCATTAGAAGCCTTGTAGCGTAGAGAACCAGGTAGAAACACAATTCTCTCTCCATAACTGCTGCTTCATTTATCTGAGAACACCAGATCACTCTAATAAAAAAGTCTGCTTCCACATGCCACTGATGAATTTACAGTGTTGTGGATGTATTATATCAGAGAGTAAGATCCAATTGGTAGCAATCGTCTCTCAGGGTGTTCCTCCCCTGCTTTTCCTTCCACCAGTAATAAAAGTTCAAGAGAAAATTCTTGCCATCACTGTAGGAGGATAAAAAAGGGAGTGACAGTATATTACTTAGTGGCCATTGATCAGTTGCAGCAGTTTGCCATGATTTTCTCTCATGCCTAGTTAGCCATTCTACAACTAATACTCTGCTGTTTGACTACTCAGTCATTGTAGCACCTATGTGTCTTCAGTTATCAAAGAGAAATATCTGAATTCTTTACCCTTTTTGAACATGAAATACTGACATGACATAATCATTTCTGATTTATGTTTTGTGTCCTTCTTTGACTCAAAAGAAATCCTTAAAAGAATGAGTTCATCTTCTATGTCATAAAGGTTGATTCTGTTTGTGGGTCCAATACTGTATATGGTTACAGTAGTGTAATCCTGAAATGCTATTCAGAATGATTTTGAATAATTTGAAGATTCTATAGTTCTCTAATTTTAGAGGTGACTTTTTGATAAGATTTTTGCATGACCCAGTGCTCTCCTTTTATTTTGGTGCTCAAGGGAAAATTTGAGAAAACTGTCATCAATGAAAACCAAAACCACCTCAGGCAGCTAAATGCTTGCCTTGTGTTTTTTTGTTATTCATTAACTACTCTGTTATTCCTTTCCCCTCCTCCCCACGAGCACCATCCCCCACTGCCCCCAAAAACCCAGTAAGGAAACAAGCACACCACGATAAAATGCTAATAACAGGAATAATTCCAAAAAAACCATAAAAGACAGCATTTATAACCTCAATAGAAATGCCAGTCAGCTATTTTTGATATAAAGCATCTGTCTCCAGAAGGAAATGAAGGGAGGCCTGTTTCTCCTTTCAAGTCTCTGAAGTAGTAGGTGGTGTCATTTGTTATACAGTGCTACAAGTCCCATGTTATTGCAGTGGTAGCTGCTGACTGCCTTTGTCAACATCCTGAAAAATTTTATCAGCTGTCCTTAATAAAAGACAGTATATGTGAACAAAAACTACAGCAAATGTCTCTTGCTGTCTTATCTTTTGACCATCCTTTGTAGATGCCAGAGAGCAATGGCACTGATGTAGATCTTGCAGAGATGCAAAATTCTTGACTGTTACAATAAACTGTAGATACTGGGGTGACATATCCTAGAAAGTTGGGGAGCAGTCTTTCCAAATCCTGTGTGCTTCCTCATTTGAAATGTAAAGGAGTTGGAATGAAGTTTCAGTGCTACCTGAAATGATTTATCACTTCACATTTTCCGTGGATACCTTTGTGTAGAACATTAATGGCCTAGAATTTGTTAGGCCTCCAGGAAATCAGAAATTATGTGTAGAAGCTGGAAAATTTCAGCTAAAGGTCATGCAGTTCGTTAATTTTATTTGGTTTTGTTGCTTGCTCTTGTGAAATGATATATCAAATTAAAGACATGATGGTAGAAGAGTTTCTTAGCTAAGCATATAGTCTTATATATATGATATTCTTGATTAGTCCCATACACACACCATATTTTCAGGGGGGCAATGGAGGAAATGGAGAATAATTCTGGAAGCCATATGAGACAACTGAGTTATTTCCTGCACAGTAAGCTTTGTGAATGCTGTAGAATTAGCCCTGAGGACATTTAAACATATGTTTTATTTATATGAGTTTTTCTAGGTTTAAGATTTTTTAGTCCTTATCCATTGTAAGCTTTGTCTCAGTGCAAACACGCACACAGTTGTAATTCAAGTGAGAGGACAGCTCTATGTCAATAATTTTAAGCTCTTTCATTCATGAACTCTCATTAAACAGAGAAATAGCATAACTAAAGGGAATGGACATTCCTACTCATGATTTGAGAAAATTCTCTCAAACAATCTGAAGTCTAAAATTAAGTTAGATATGGGGGTATTTAGACAGTCATCAATGTACGTAGGAGCTGATTTCCAACCATTCTTCATTTTAATAACATCAATTAGCACCCAGAACATCTGTAATTAAGGATTGTATTATTTCCTTACAAAACAGTATGCAAGACTGGCGCTTCAAAGGTGGAGTCATGAAAATAAGGCAGCCAATATGAGCTACTCGTAGCATATATTACATTTTAGGGTCCTACTTTCCCTTCTTTTGAAAGAGTGTTTAACTGATAAAACTATATAAAACCCATCTGGCATTTTTTGGTTTTTTGCTTTGCAGTATAATGAAGTAACTGACTTATGGAAGGTGAAAAAAATCTTTCAGGGTAAGGCAAAAAAAAGTAAATATAAAAATTACATCTTCAAATTCCTCTTCATTAGCATTGTGATGTTTACCATGAGGAGAGCTGAACTAATTTTGCTTTGCTTAATTTTGAAATTCTGTAAGCCATTTGTTCTGAAAATTTGATGCATCACAGTTCTTTATGAGCTTTTGTGATGCATGTATTAATAGGTTAAAAGAAACAAGAAGAAAGCTGAAAAAATATTAATATATAGTATGAGGATATCAAACATTGGAATTATCTGAACAACAGTTCCACCACAAAATTTAGATTTTGGACATAAGCATTATAGAGATTTTGTTGAAGCTTGATTAAAAAGGGTAAGAGTAATGAGTTAAACTTTGTAGTGGAGAGGTTTGGAACAAAGGTAAGTCTTCCTCATCGTAATGATTTCCTATTGCGACATCAGTCTGGGAGACCAACTGTAGTACATATTTTATTGGCTTTCTACCTAACGTATTTTCCTTCAATCATCAAATGGTGTGTGTTGGGAGGGACCTTCAAGATCATCAATTCCAACCTTCCTGCCATGAGCAGGGACGACTAGACCAGGCTGCACAGAACCCCATCAAACCTGGCCTTGAACACTTCCACAGCTTCTCTGGGCAACCTGTTCCAATGTCTAACCACTTTCCTGAAGTTACTGTCACTGGAGAGCTCCTAAAGCACACCAACACACCCTCAGAGTACTCTGAACTTGATATGCCATGTGGCTTCACATTTTGAACATCATTTTGAGCAGAACACTGATGGTGGCTTGAAACACTTATCCTCTGCAACAAAACTATGTGACTTCAAAAGTGACTTTTCCTTAAGCTCATTGAAACTTAGACTGAGCTGAGGGTAAGAACCACAGTGAACTTGTGTGGGGTTTTTTTCTCATTCTTCTTCAAAATGCAAGGTATTGGTTTGACAAATGCCTTTACTATGTTCTCACTAGGATATGAATTCCTTTGGTGCTTGCCAAAAGGTAGGTTATTCTCTTCAGCTTCATAAATGTGCTTTTCTGCCCTTGTAATATTTGTTAACTCCAGTGACCAGACATGCTCTTATCACAAAGAACCTATTATTTCATAATGGAATAATCTAGAGATGAAAGAAATAAAAACAAGCTAAATATGCTTGTCTTAGCTAAACATGAAAAAAAATTTAGTAACTTAAGCTTTTAAATTGATTTTTTACAAAATTTTAACATTTTTGTTATTAAAATAGCATTTTTCCACCATTGTTAATTTTATTCAATCATTCATTCATTAAGAAATAATTGCCCTAGCCTGAATCAAAATTGATATCCTAGAACCCCTGAACATCCTTAGAATCTGAGAGCAGGCTGTATTTTCTACCAGTTACAATTAAGACGATGAGAAGAAAGGGATAAGTTCCAATGTGTTAACTATTCCCAATGATTATAAGCTCTCTGTTGGCAATGAGTTTGATTAAAATTAAATTCTTGTTGCTAATTCACTCTTGGATTATTTTAATTTTCTTTTGGAACCTGTGTTATGCCAACATTACCACATTTAAACCTTTTTGAGTTCTGTGTTTTCTCATTAAAGAGAGAAGTCTTATGTCGGTAGGCACCAGAGCTTGACCTGTTTAAAGCGCAAACTAGGCAGGAGCTGTTCAGAAACCTTTTCTTGTTAACTGTATTTGCTTAAATTACTAAATTGCTTCCATGAAAAATCGGCAAACATACGGGAGTAATTTAAGTGAAAGAAGATTGTCTAAAAAGAAAAATTGAAAATATTTGTAATATTCCTCCCTCTGTTTGTTTGTTTTTTTTTTTTTTTTATCGGTACCAGTATCCAGCTGCCCTAATGAATCTTGGAGCCATTCTCCATCTGAATGGCAAACTGAAAGAGGCTGAAGAAAACTACCTCCTTGCTCTTCAACTTAAACCTGATGATGTAATCACCCAGTCCAATCTTCGCAAATTGTGGAATATCATGGAGAAGCAAGGTTTGAAAACATCTAAAACATGACGATGAAAACTCTGACCTTCTTTTCCTTAAAGTGATTAAACCCAAGAACTAGAACTTGACACAGTTGTTGGGTCAGAGAACTTGCTGGACTTGACTGCAAGGATCAGAGGTCCTAATTGCTGCTAGGAGAAGCTATTCTGCTAGAGAAAAAGAAAAAGGGAGACTTTGAGGGATTCATGAAGAACTTGTTATGCAACAAAAGTATTTGGAACAATGGCACGTGAGAGAAGTTGTGTCGGTATATTTGATAAATAATTGCAAATCCCATATTGCTTACTTTTGGGTGGGTACTTGAAAGGTATACTGGCAAAGAAATATGAAGGGAAAATCACACAGTATACACTAAGCCATATGGGAGTTAAAGTGGTAATAGTAGGTTAGGTAATAGTAGGTTAAAGTATTTTGCTGATACTGTAACTCATTAAAATGTGTACTAAATCCAGTGTGTTTGCAGTTTGTCTTAATGCTGCTGTATCTCACTTTTGAACCACTTGCTAGCCAGTATCACAGCTTATATGGCCCAGTGTTTTTCAAACCTGTCACATGATTAGATGACAGCATTGCAAGTTGATTAGTGAGACTATGCCTGTTACTTCAGCTTGTTAACTTACAGTGCAGTTTTTTTGAGATGCAGAGTCAAATTTCTGTGAGGTAGACAGAATGACCAAGGAACTGTCTGTATTCTACACCAGGTGTAGTATGTAGGTAAAAAAAAGACCAGAGATGTGATTTACTAATACAAGCAAGAGAGAGTTTGTCCTGATACCAAATCAGTGTGATCAGACTGTCATCTTAGAAAAAAATAATTGGTATTACAGAATTATGTGTTTGACTCTCTTTACTCTGATGTCAGATATGTCCAGCCTTAAATTGGACTCTGCAAATGATATTTTTGCAATTACTAATTAAAATGAAATTTGAAAATATTAATGCTTGGGTAGGTTAAAATGAGACTTCATGAGCAACTCAGAGAAAAGGGAATGTTATGCATTGATGAGGCTAGCAAATAACTGAAGTGACTCAATTTGATCTTGGCTTAAAATAGTGTGGATTAAGAGGAATCAGTAATGGTGGTTGCCAGTTACTTTTCACATTGTTGATGTTTTAAACAATCCTATTTAGATTCTAATCAAATATTAGCATTCTGTTTGTATTTTGACACATGCTAGCAGCAGAGCTGTCAAATATCTAAATACACTTTTGGTGGAGTTCAATTTATTTCTGTTTCAGAATGATTTAGCCTCATTACTGTTTTAGTCTTCAGATATTAAATGTAAAAATAATTTATTTTAAATCAAAGTGTATGAAGCTTTAGTAATTTTTTTTTCCAGGCCATTTTTTAACTGCTTTCTTTCTTTGGAATAAGTATTATTGCTTGTAAGAAAATTTACTATTTCATTTAATGGCCCTTTGGTATCTGTTTCAGTATTCCTTTCATAATGATAGATAAAATGTTAAAGTGGTAGAGCACCTTGAACTGAAGCTTCTTCAGGATCTTCTGTTAAAAACTCTTTATTACAGAGAAGGGGTTTTATATATTCTTTTTTAACTGTTGAGCACCATTCCAACAAAAATGTAGAGGAGAACGCTTTGCTCTATTTATTTATTTATTACTTGGCTGCAGCAGTGTTACCTGTCATTAACACAAAAGTCTCTAAGTCTTGCTTTTTCCTTTATTTAGTTTTACATGCATTTGTTTTGTGGTTAGTGTATGCACCGAATGGCAAAGGGAGCACTTGTGTTATACTCTACCTTCTTGGTCATTCTACCCTTACACTTGGATTTTAAATCTGTGTTGAAATAGATTGGGGAATAGCTATTTCAAAGTCAGTATAGTAGAAAAACTGTAGTTACATGTATTTCCTTTTCTTTCCTCTGGCTCGCTAAAATCCCGTAAGTTGCTAAGTTTACAACTGGCCAACCAGAAGGGCCAGAGGGGCAATATTGTTTGGTTTTGTGGAGTGTGTCAAGTTTTTCTCAAATAGTGTTCTTGCTGGAAAAGCAAAATTGAAGGATCAAAAGTTAAATTTCTACTTGATCATTGAAACCAGTGTTAGAATACAATGGTAGCTTGAACTTATTCTCCTGCTTTACTGACCTTCTGGGAACAGATATAGTAATAGATAGTAACTGTAACTGAGCTTGGTATAGAACTGTGGTATCCTGCAGCTTTATTTGCTCAACAGCCATCAAACTTTGATGGCTTCTTGGTCTTAACCATTCACCAGGTTGTTTGTCTCCTTCAACGTGTACTTATTCTCGTTAGGTAATTTTTATTCATTGCACAAAAGGGGGAAGAGGGGAACACTCCTGTGATATGGTGTCACACTTGCATTGATAACTGGTTTTGTTTGTTTCTTTAAAAAAAAACAAAAGAAAAGAAAAGAAAAAGAAAAAAGGACTACCGTAAATTTACCAAGAATGTCCCTGAATACATTTTTTTAATATAGGTCTGGGCTTGATAACTTTCTTCTTTTGGGATAAATTTAAAACATGTTTAAAATATGTCTCTCTGCTCAGGGATTTGTGGTGGATTATTGCAGACAGTGCTAAAAAAAAGAAAAAAGAGCACAAGACAAGTTTACTAAATTAAAATTTTATTTTTTGAAAAACTGTTATTTGTATAAATTATCAGATTTGTAGGCTTTCCTTTTTGTAGAAATAATTGTTTATGTGCCAGATAAAAGAATTTCAATTTTGTTTTCAATAATAAAGCATTGATAACTAATACCCTGTGTATTCCTTTGTGTTACTGTAACAGCACCTTGAGTTTTTTAATTGTTGTAATTTAATGAGTAATCCTGATTATTTTATGTATGGGAGGACTGTATAGCATATACAACCTGTCACATTTGGCTTTCTTCTCTACTTTATTGCAATTAGACTTCAGTGGATGTTTTCAAAAAACTTCCCTGAAATAATTTTTTAATATTTATGCTCACTAAGTCTAGACAAAGGGATGTGATAACTATAGTATTTGATGATTGTATCCAAACTCTATAGGAATAAAAGCAGATTAATGTATTTTTAAAATATTTTTATATTGCTGTACAAATATTTTGTCAGTAAAAACACTGCTAAAATGTAATTGGTTTCAAAAGCTGAAGAGAAGATTCCGTTTGTGAACAAGGTCCTTTGTAAGTATGAGGTCGCCTTTTCCTCATGCTGCGATGTCATATGAAGAGTTTCAAATCTTCTGCCTTCCTGTGCAGAGATGTTATGAAACTACATGGCTCTTTTGGCTTTCTCTCAGTCTTCCATGGACCAAACCTTCTTAGCTCAGTGCAGCACTAATATTCTTGTATCTTCCTAGTTCTGTTGTATTCAGGTCCTGAACATTGACAGGTTTGCTCTAAGATTGAAAAACATGCACAGGCATGAGCAGAGCAGTCTTTCGGTCACTGACTTGCAAATTCAGCTGTCATGCCTTATTTTTATTGAAGGTCACACCTCACCTTCACACATTCAGGCACACCTGAGGGAGTGTTAATAAATGGCAGATGATGAATGCAGAGTATGCAGAGACTCATCTGAACTCTGTCATTTGGTTCTTGTGGGAATGGAGTCTAAGCATGAGCTTGAGCTCCTGCCCTGGCACCTTAGCCCTGAACCCATCTGTGTGAGATTCTGTTCTGGCTGCCTTGTGCTGTGCTTCCAATGTTTCTGTTCTTCCAGGAATCACACTTTCAGGCAACAGATGCTTGCTACATCTCCATTTCTGATGAAGGCACATGACAGCTCGCTGGTGATTTTTTTAGTCCTGCTTTCACAGACCCATCTGAACTTGCTTTCGGTAGCGGACTGTATAGCATGTATCAACTTCTGGAATTTCATCTAGGATGAAAAAAGCACTAAATTATTCTGTGTAAGTATACCAGCTCGTTTGGATCTGGCTTGGCACGCTGTTGTGGGCATTCCCATAGCATTCTTCATGACAGAGGTGAGTGCAGGTAGCATGGGAGAGACACTGCTTCCAGTTCACATCTGATAACAGGCACCAGCAGCTGAATTAAAATCAGATAGGATCCCTTAGATAGACTGATCCTGCAATTTGAAAAGTTATTGAGCTTGCAGATACTTATGTGTAAGGCTGGAGATTAAATTGTTTAAATAAAAATTTCTAACAGTTTGTGTGCATTTAACCACAGATTTATGTTTTTAAAAAATTTGAGATTTCCTTTTGAAGAAATGAGTGTGGAAGACATGCTATGAGAAGATGTGGGGTTTTCTTCGTTTGACAGAACTGTGTGTGAGTCTGTATTTCCTTGCATCACTGGTCCTCTAGCTGATGACATTCTATTTTTACATGGATTTTTGGTTTTTCTCTCTTGCAGAGTTTCAATAGTTTAAATACAGGTTCCGTTTAGAGCTAGGTAGAAACGGAGCTTTGATGGCTAAACTTGAGCTCAGTTTTGATTTCAATAATTATTTAACCCAAGTGAACAGATTTTTCAGCCCAGTAATACAGTGCTTTGATGAAAGGCAATCCTGTAAAGCAGAGGTTGTTTGAGAGTCTTTGTTGGTTTTTCTCTAGGTTTTTTTCCTTCTGTCAGCAAAGCATTTTTTTTTAATCTTCTTCTGGAAAAATATTTTATTTTGTCTCTAATTTTCCTGAAAACAGATGTTCCTGAATGCCCAGTATTTTTCTTTATTGCAATGAGAAATTGGCTTTTCATAGAATTGATTTCTTTATTATTTGGTCATGTTTGTTGCAATCACAACCATAAGTTTCTCTACAGTACATGCGTATATAATTCAGTGTATTGTTCCTTATGTTAAATCAGTTCCCTCTTCTGATTTATACTGATAAGCAAAACAAATCATTGCCAAAGTGACTTATTGCTGCACACCCACAGTTTCTGGAATACAGCATTGCTTTTCCTATTGTGATAGAAGAGAATGTTTTGATATGACTACATGAAGATGTAAGGTAGTAGAATAGGACTATGGTTTTTTTTTTTCAACCACCATAATTTCATAGCTTTTTTTGTCCTTTTCCTTAATGAAAGACTTTAATTTTTTTTTTTTTTAGATAAACATACTATTAATAGCAATAGAGCTCAATGAATGGCACTTATGCCTTAAAATTCATTATTAGAGCATAGTGGCTCTGACATTAAAATCTATTCTTTTCATTACTATTCCTCCCTCTAAAATGCCATTTCTCTATGAAGTTTTAGTGGCAATTAATATTTTAGCTATACAGCTGTAAATTTTTGTTTCTTGATTTTTTTTTAAATGGACTATGTATCCTGATAGTTCTCATTAATTGAAAGAGTCTTTAGATATTCTTTCATAGAAAATTGTTTTCCCCATCTCCTCTGTTAGTTTTATGAATTATTTAGAGACCAGGAGAGGAATGACTTTCCCTGAAGTGAAAGGCAGAGAAGACCTTTGGTTGAGCTTCTACATCAGTTTTATGCCTTTTAGCCAAAGCCAAAATGAAATACAATTTGTTTTGTTTCAGTTTGGTTTTGTTTGGTTGCTTACAATTGGCTTCAGTGTTCTAGGAATAACTTGATATCCAGGAGATGGGTTTTGCACTTCATCATGCTAAAGCCACGCTTCGCATGCACAAGAGCACGTGTGTGTCCCGCTGGCACTGTCACAGCCTGGAAATCTTCCTGTCAGTTCTGCAGATACTTGCCCAATTTATTCTGAATCAGCTGTTTACTGTAAGGTTTATTCTGATATGAAAACTACCTCTCTGACATAGGAAGAATTTAAAAAAGCCATGTGAAATGAGATGGGTACTGTTTAGGATTTTTGTGGACCCTCAGTAATGATATATAAATGTCAATTAGAGGTCACCATATAAAAGTAGATTTTTGTTCAACTCAATGAAGATCATGATTTTGAAAAGATAAGGAATCCTCTGCAAGTAGGATTATCAATGCTTAGATTTGTGAACAGATTAGTTACTAAAATACTTATATTCATCAGTGTAATAATATTTACTGGAGTTCTGTTGTGCTTTGCTGTTTGCTTACCTTGGTTTTTTCATCATCCTTTCAATTATGGTGCACTTTCTAATCTCCAGTTTAAATTAAGGTATAAGATTTTCAAATTTATTAAGAAATTACTGATTAATTTGATCTGTCATCAAACAGATCATCTTGTCAATATTTCTCTTCTTCTGAGGGAAGCTTAGGAATAAGAATAAGGAAGGAGAAATCTTGTGGTTGTATTTAGTTACTTTTTTAAACTTTGTTCCCGTATAAATAATTAGCTATACAAAACCCTCAGAGTTCCACAGAAAACTTATGCACGCACCTGGGCCCAGGTAACTCCAAGTGAAGATAAGGAAACATATCTAGCATTTTCCTGGAAGAGTCACAAAACTATGAAGCAGGATCTTCACTCTATGATCATGCCAGCCTACAGCATGTTAGGACATTTACCATAATTTTGTTAATCCTGAAATCAGGTGAGCCCATCTGAGTCTCAAGATCAAGTCTGTTTCTAAAAGAAACACATAAACTAAATGATGATCATCCCTGGTACACCTAGAATATAATACACCATCTTAAAAATGGCTACTGGCAAGAATTACATCATAAAATTTTCTTTTTCCTGCATCTTCTAAACCATTACAGCCTTCTGGCACAGAATAGGTAGATGTAGTGCGTGTGGGCATGCTGGAGTTCTCTGATTGCCTAAGGTGATAGCTTGTTGCATGTTTGGGAAGAGTTGATCTCTAAGCAGGCTATGCTTAGAAAGATTACACAGGGACTGCAAATGACTTACTACTGTAAATACCTCCAGAAAGTTAGCAGGTGTTCCTTGACCATAGGGAGAGGCTGAGCTGGGAGAAACAGGCTGGACCTTGATAGAATGACCCAAAGAATGGCCAGTGAGACAGGAGGGAGAAGCTGGCAATCATGCATGGATTTCATTCATCTTATTAAAAAGTATAATATGAAAAGGACCACTGATACTCATTATATGGATTTTTTTTTTTTTTATTTGTAGAGGTGGAATCCCAGCAACCTCATTAGACCTGAGGTATACAATATACAAAACTATAGCAAAACTGGACCAAAGCATCCTGGAGGCACTTAAAATCAAAGTGTTCAAATACAAAAGGACTCTTCTTTTTAAATCAAGTATTATTACCTTGCAAAGCTATGCAGTAGCTCTGACAACTCCCTTAACCTACTGTCCTCATTCGCTCGAGGGTTCAAAAACATATTTTGTGTTGGTTTGGATTTTTTTTACCTTCAAAATTATAAAGCAATTATGTTCTAAAGTAAAAAACTACTCACGAACATCTAAAGAAAAAGCACAGGGGAAACCTTCATTTTAGGCCTTATTGTAGAAATACCAACTGATATTTGGGCTCTTAGAAATTTAGGTTGAAGGAGACTACATGACTACAATTTTTGAAAAATCACGAATTGGCATGCTCATCTTGACTGTTCCCTGCTTAGAATCTCAGCAAGTGACAAGATGAAGAGATCATCTCTCAAACTTCCCTTACCTTAATCTTCCCCAAACTCCACTCCTACCATTGGCTCTTGTCCCTACTTGCCCTGCTATATTCATTGCAGATGGTACTGTCTTGAGAGCAGTGATTTGTGCCTTCCAGCTGGCTGTAAAGTGCTCTAATGGGACTGTATAAATAAAAGTAATTAGCTTTTCTGCTTCATTCAAGGGACTATAAGTAAGAATAACAGGGTACACAAATCTAACTTTTATATAAATTACTTCGTTGCAGAGTTAATGTTTTTTTTTAATATGCCCCTCTGGTTTTACCTCTTAAATGACAAGACAGTAATACCTAAAACATAAAATTACCTCAAACATTTCAGATCAGAGAGACTCAAAAAGCTGTAGAAATGATAGATTAACTTACTCTGAATAAGCAGCATCACTTGGTGTGGGATTTTTACTTTTAATTCAACACTGGAAATTACATAACGGTACTCTGTACCTCGTAAGAGGAATTGTACAGGTTCCAACCTATTGAACATGTGGAGCAGACCTGGTACAGGGGGATGATAACTCTGTGTATGTACCTAAGCCCTTGGAGCCTACTTGATTCACAAGGTTGGATATCCAATAAGAAGAAATGAAGGATGGGGTTTTTTTAGTAGAGTGTCACTCATTCGGAGTTCAAAGGCAATGGTTTGCTGCAATCCTTCTGTATTAGAGACAGTATATCCTGTGTCTGAAATACTGAAATGCTGGAAAAGGTCCAGGCAGTTATGTCTTTTAGATAAATGCTTTAATATGTTGGCACTTTTCTGGCTGTAATTTTCCCTGCTAGACATTTCTGTCTTGATGGTACTTTGAAAACTGGGAGAGGGCAATAAATCTCTTGAAAAGTTTTGATTACTAACAAAATCCTAAGAGAACAAGACATAGCAGTATATGTGACAAACCTGGAAACAGTATATGTGACAAACCTGGAAAAAAATAAATAAACATACTATTTCAAACAGGAAACTTCTCAAGGGCCCTTCTGCTTGAGGGCCTGCTCCAAAATAACAGAAATCGTTGTGGAACAGTTTCTGCTACTTTTCAGATAGTGTGCTGCTGTTTTTCACTTACTTTTCTTGTAAGGAAGAAATTCTGGCCCAGCTGAGGATGAAAATGATTTAGTCACTGACTTAAGTGACTAAAAAAAAATTTCACCGTAGAAAACTTTGTGATAAGGACTTACTAACATTTTTGTGCTGGTTCTGCTGATTATTTTTCTGATCTCCTAGCATCTTAAAAATTACTCTTACACATACTTTGTTCAGGAACAGAGACATGAAGTGCTTTTTACACAAGAAACCACTCAGGTGCACTGTGTTTTCCTGCTGGAACTAACTGCCTCACTCAGGCAATGTGAAGCTGTGTTATTTAAGAGCATCTAAACAGGAGCTGCTTTAAAGCATCAGTGCTGGAGCAGAGAAAGGCTGGACACAATCATTGAGTTGTTATTTTACTGTGCAAGGTCGCATTATCAAATTATAACAAGGATGCTTTGCAAAACTAATTTTTTTCTTATATGTTTGGGAAAATAAAATTTATTGAAAGATATATTCCCTCCAAATGCTGGTAGAGCTTCTGTTGTTAAGGCAACTGGAGTAATCAACTAAGAACTAATTAATGTTTCAGTTTGTCGAGTGCACATTTGTAATTATTTCAGCACTGTACTGAATTAATGGTAAAACCTGATAAGATGATTTGTTATTCCTGAGTATAACCCCTTCTCCTCCCATTTTGCAAAAAACATTAGTTTTCTGTTGCTTTCAGTATAACTTCTCTTATGATGGGCTTCAAATGCACTTCACAGTCCACTGAGCAACATTTGAAAATTGATTAAAATCTGTAATTATTGTATCGGGAACGTAATCATGATTGATAGGATGAAGTCAAGTAATCAAGGGGAGGAGGAGGATTCTCAGACTGAATCTTCTGCTCTAGAAAATGTAATTGAAACAAAAGACTGTTTTTTTCTGAAAGTTAGATGAGTTCTTTTACTGGTGGTTTCAAGACACAAAAAGAGAGAAATCAAAAATACAGTCATCACCCCTAATCAGTCCCAAGCTTCTTGAAATTATGTGGATTTCTGCAAACTCAAGTTGATATAAAAAAGAGCAGGTTCTAGTTAGTATCCAAAGAATCTACTTCTAAATATGCTATCTCATGAAGATGAGGGTAAAATGTATCCTTAATCCCTGTTACACATTTCTTTTGTAAAGTCCAGTTACAATAACTCTTGTATGTTAATAGTTTTTCTTTTATCACAGACCTCATGAACAACCTTTTCCCCTGAAATGCTTTCATGTTGTTAACTTTTACTGAAAAAGCATTCCTCACTTTATTTACAAAAAAATATCCAAAAATAACTTCACTAGTGGATGGTTTTTTCTGTCCTAATTTAATTTTTTTTCAGTGATTAGGTTCTCATGTTTAGTTCTTTTCTACTTTCATTGTCACAGCTGTGATTTATTGCATGATCACTTGATTTTTCTAAAAACATCATTCCCTCCCTGAATTTTCTAATAGCCTCACCTCCCACCTCTTGCATAGGTTCAGATTTGTTCATTTTCTGCCACAGTGCTGGTCATTCAGCTGGCAGATTCCAGTTTTACAGGGTTAGGCAAAGCAAATAATTTTCAGCTCAATTGAAAGATTCAGCTGAAGAATGACTGAAGCAGTAAACTTGCTTTCTAAAAATTAATTAATCATCCAGCTTATTGGGGGGGGGTGGTGTCTCTTTTGAATCTAAAATGCAGTATTTTAATCTTTCCTAATCTTCAGTTTAATGTTGATTATGTTTTGATGACCTCTACCTTTTTAAGGAACTGTAGGAAGGGTTAATTGTTGTTGTGCATGTAGATTACCTCTCAGCTTCTCGGGGGCTTGCTCAGCTTCACCCTGACTCTCACGGTGCTGTTGCTTTTCCTCCCTTCTGTGCAGGAGTGGGCTTTCGGGGAGTTTGAAGCATCAGGGCACAACGTTCTTGTGGAGGTATCAATTCAACATATTTGCCTGAAATGTGAAAGCTTCCCACTCCAAATCTCAAACCCATTAGTGATGACAGCACTTTTCATTACAAACTTGCTTGCTAGATTTGCAAAGGATGTTTTGATGCTTGAAGCTCATAGGAGATCTTATCATTCAGAATCAACTTATAGAGAAATCACTTACTGGTTTTTTTTAAGCTTTTTCTTTAAAAAAAATACCAAACAAACACAAAACCAACAAACCCACACAAAATTTACGGTTAATTGCAGGGTCCAAATTTGCTTTCAAGCTGTTGTGGCTAGTACAGAGTGTTTTCCAGCTGTGGTTCAGTCACTGTCAGTAGTCACTGCGAGCATGGGCTAATTTAATTTAATTAAGCAACACTGCTAGAAGCTGGCTGTAAGGCTAATCACCTCATATTTGATGTGTCTAAACGTTTTTTTTTTCATGGATGTTTACTGTATGTTGAGCTGATCTACAGTAATGTGTGTACTATTATCCATGCTGAAAGGAAAAATCTAATTTTTGGTGAAGTGCAAATTAACATGACTGGGAGTGATACGGCTGGATCCTAGGCTGACCTAGAATTATATCTGAGAGTATTAACAAAGCAAATTGACAAGTTCATTTTGTCAAAGCTGCTTCTATAATTGTTCCAATTGATGTCTTTCATGCTCACAGCACATGAATGAGGACAATTATTCCATCTGAGAAGCCAGAATGATTGGATCTATTGATAGGCCCTTCCTGAATGTAATCTATCACAGTACTCACTCTGGAATGGGCAATCTCTAATCCTTTAAAAAACATTAGGCTTAGGAGCAAAACAATAAAAGTATTTCCTGCATAAAAAAGAGGACTAGGAAAACCAAATTGTGATACGATCCCTTCCATTTTAGGTGAACCCAACGAAATCCACTGAGATGAAATAGGACAAGCACTAGCCTGTCTGGGAAAGCCACGAGCATAGCAGAACACTGACTGAAAAACACAGATCATTTGAAACTGGTCAAAGCTAGTAGGTCCTAATGCAATCCATCAATAGTTGGAGGAATAGGATACATCAAGGACAGAGGATGTCACGTGAGAATGTATTACAGAAACACAACAAAAATGACCTTTTTATTGTATCTGTTTTTCAATCTAGTGCTGTAATAAGGGTTAGAGGTGTAAGCTTTTTGAAAACGAGCTATCACACAATGAATTAATCTCACATTATTTCTATAGCAATAGAATATATATATAGCATTGCATTCTCTAGCAATGCCTACACATTACACTTCCATAGTTGGAAAAGCATAGGGTCTCACTACAGGCTAAGGCACAGAATTGAAGCTAAATATCCCAGGTTTTTCTTGTTATTTATCACATCATTTATTCCTCACAGTAGGTAATAATTATGAAGAGCAATAATTAATTTTTTGTTACTGCAAGCTTAAAGAGGAAAGAATGCTAAAGAATGAGTGTCATTAAACAGGACATAGATTTATTTCCAAATATGCCTGATGCCTAAGGAGGCTACCTAATACAGAGGCTAGACAGTGTTAAAGGAATAAAGTAGATATTTACTAAAAGGACTTCAAAGGATGCACCTTGGGCAGTACAGGAGCCTGGCTGTGGCTCCACTCAAGATGGACCCAACATGGGCTCCAAGTCACAAATTTTCACACTTTTATAAGTTTTGATCCATTTTCATATTGGGGTTAATTGTCCAATTACAGCTTTAGGTTATGGAGTCCCATCCTCCCAGATTGCTCTCCTCAATTTGCTGTTGTTTATGCCTTTTGGGCCCGAAGCTGCAACGGTGTCCTTGGTTCTAGGGCTGGAAAAGGATTGTTTTGTCTAACTACCCTGTGAAGAGAACTTGCTAACAATTCATATGAAGTTCAGAGTCACACACTAAGGCAGTACAGAATCTGAAAAATATAAAATCTGAAACTTCAGGCATCAAGCCCTTAAAAAGAAACCCACACAAATTTAACGGCATCTTTTATTCACTACAGATGAATCAGTGATGACAAACACATGCCAAACTACTTGAATAGCTACCAGCTCTATGTTTGATTCTGTGATTGCTAATCCTTGTTTCATAGCGCCTGCAAAGAGACATAAAAGGAAATTACTAGTTTTAATTACCTTTATTCAGTGCATTAGAGACACTAATATTACTGTTTACTGCATCTTGCAGCACTATCAAGTTTCAAAAGAGGTTTCTTGTTTTTCTATGTTTAGACTCAAGATAGTTCTGACTGAAGTTGTCCATTCAAAGAGCTAGAGTGCTCACCAATTATCTTCGGTATTAGATAAATACATTCTGTAGCTGGAGCTTTACAACAAAGGTGAGTCTGACAAAATTAACCTTAAGGCAAAGTGTTTGTTTCATGGTGAGAGCAGGTCTGATTTCATCCACAGGTCTACTCCTCTTGTGTGATTTAAAGATATCTGATTTCACACAGCTACACATAATTCAGAAAAGTAATATTGGATTTAATTATATTTTTAACTCTGTGCTTAGGACTTTCCAAATAAACAATTCCATTTACAGGTAATTTATGAATGTTAATTCTGAGCTGAGGATGAATTTTTTTTCATACTTACATGGTTGTACATCAGTATAACTCTAGCACTGATGTTTAACAGCCTCACTTCCTTCTCCAGTTTGGAGGACATCAAGCAGTTTATTTTGAATATCAAGAGAGCTGAGATAACACACTGCTGTCCCCATGACATCTCAGTGTTTTTGAATACAGATAGAGCTTGCTTTCTAAAGAGTTAAATATTCTATATTTTTCCTAATTCCAGGTGTTTGATGTTGTCTAATTGAGTTTTGGCACATATGAGATACTGATGCTTCATTCTTTAATATTTAATTTAGCCTTAACATTAGTGAGAATTTTTGTCATGCTTTCTGTTTAGTGTATTTTTGAACTGTTCTTGCTCCTTTGATAGATTTTTTTTTCCAAGTGCTCTTGACTTTGACAGAATTATTCAGTTGGTTGAGAGGCAATCCTTTTCCAAGATGTTATGTTTTGAAAATATTCTCAATTTAAAATTGCTCAGTAAATATGTTTCTTTAAGAAGTTTATACTCTTTTGCTTTTAAATACCAAGTTTACTAATCATTTTCCTATTCCATTTAATTATAGTTAATTTCAAACATTTAATAGTACAATTTACTTGTACTTCTACTTCAGAAGCCTCTAACAGAAGAGTCTAAACCATTATTTTGACAGAATAGATTTTATTCTTTGTAGTTGACCTGATTTTGAGCTTCCACATTTAAAAGTTTGATGAAATCTTTCATGGTTGCTGCCTTGTTTTTAAAGTGATGAAGGAATTGCATTTCCTCAGAACAAATGAACTTACCTAAACAAAGACTGTCAAATGCTGACAGAAATATAAATCAAGGTAAAGAGAGAGGAGGAAAAAATACCTGATACACAAGCGTTTGAAAGAAACCAGGAAAATCTTCTATAAATTGAAATTAACAAAATGTTTTACCCAAAGTCAAGTAGAAAAACCCCTTTATCAACTGCCATGCATGCAGTTTATCTTTCTTGTCTCAGTAGTTTTGCATAAACAAACACATTTACCTCTTGAAGTAGATGTTTCCTTGCACACTCTTGGATCATGATATTGTGATCAGCATGACGAAGAATGGATTTCTAAACAGAAACAGTGGTTAAGGAAGACCAGCATCAAGTAGAAGATTTTGGAAAGACTTGGCTGGAAATACAAGGATATGGATGAAGTTTGACTTCTCTGTTAGCGAGATGAGGTTTACATGAAGTCTGTCTATCCCGCTCTTACCACCTTATGACCTTTCTTGGCCAAATTCTATCAAGAGTGTCATACATGTAGTTGTACTGTTAGTAGACATAAAATAGGCAGCTAGATACAGGGAAGAAAGATTCTGTTATTGTGCTGTCCCCCATCTTCCCCCACCCTCTTTTCATCCTTTTGGGAGAAAAATATTGAAAGCAAATCCAGATTGGAGAGTGAGAACTTCAGTGTTGAAAAACAAGAGGTTGCACCTTTTTGGACATTAGAGGATCTGTCCATTAGGCACAACCCAAAGGAAACCAGGCCTCATTAGTTCTGCACTTCACGGGCCTGTTTTTCTCATGTACAGAGGTTCAGTTGTGCTAGCAGGTTTTTCTTCTGAGACTTGAAATCTGGATACGTAGTTTTGGTGTGTATGCCATAAGGTATTTTGGACCTGATTTCCAGCAGTGAACTCAAATTTCAGATAGTGTAACTGTTGTGTATTTGATATTTTTAAAACTTCAATTCCTTGTGTGATAAGATGAGAAATACTGGCAGTCTCCTCGTGCACTGTGTGTTCTACAGATTTCAATGTCACATTAAGAGCTTTGATATTAGGGAAGGTTTAAAACACCACTCACTATTTTATTAATACTGGTGTATTCCTTAATACCTTTTTCTGAGACTATCAGAATATTTTAATGTCTCATCACTCCTGCAACATACAAAAGGGTCATAAAGTGATAGTTTTCCCATGGCAGAAATGCCTTTGAAGCAAAACAAAGCAATATTTAACACTTCAGAGCAACTGAAGCTCAAAGGATTTGCCTTTGTCAATGAGAAACAGTACTAAACCCAATTGCATCTGCCAGAGGAATGTAGGCCAGCAAGATGCAATTATGTGTCTAGAACTTTTGAAAGATAATGAGGTTAGCCCCCTATTCTTGTACCAAAGATCCACAAAGTTTTTAAAAACCACAGCTGAGAAGACACTCTGTCTTAATTTATCTTGGAAAAAGAGAATCCCTGTGAAGTTTACCGCTTTATAGTGTTATGTTCAAGGTTCTGTGCAGTAGTTGCTTGCTCAGTTACCCACTTCCTGCTGCAATATGGGATTCCTGAAGATCAAGGGAGGTCATGAGATCAGTGTAAAATACTATAACAAAAATCTTCCAATAAACGAAACCATATTTTGAAACCGACATCAAGGAACAAACCATCAAAAGCAGTGAACTAGAAACTGGCCACCCAGAAACAGAGTATCTTGACATTGTATCTTTCATCTTACTGTATCCAAAATTATTTAGAATCATAACAAATGGGGATCTCCTTATTTTATGCAGCTGCTTGGGAGGTGCAAAATTATAGACTCAATGGGAGCATAGACCATTGGAATTTAATATTATGTTTATTACATATAGCTTTAAGCATTGGCAATACTACTGGGTTATCTGTGCTTTTTTTTGTTGTTTGTTTCATTTTATTTTGTTTTATGACTTTGTTTACAATAGTATCTGAATATGTTCTGGAAGTTCATAAACTGACCTGAAAAACTGACCTGTAGCTCATTTTTATTTTCTTCCAAGGGCACAAGAGACTACAAATGTATGTGAATGACTTAAATTTAAAATTAAAATCTGCTTTGTAGTTTTTGTTCTAATAGTTGGGGTTTTAAAAGTATCATTAATATAACTGTCCTATTCTGTGCTTATGCTGGGCATATTTGGCACAAAAAGATGTAAAATAGTATCTTATAGTGGAAGCCAATGAGAGCTTTGGACTTTTACTATATGACAAGCTATAAAAGAATTTCAGACAAGGCTGTGTAAAAATGTTATCTAATGGTTGGGTAGGATTCATCTTTGCTTTGAAGTGCTCTCTTGTGCCAGAAAAGCAAAACTGTTTACCATTATTTTTGTCAAGGGGTTTATGTAAGCATTTTACATGCTAGACATAGATATCTGGAAACTTAAAAATATTGGCTACTCTGACCCGAAACTTGACTCTTTCCACTGAAAAAAGCCAAGGATAACTTTTGCTTGTCTTCATGGTTCTTAGATGAAGAAGTATGTTTAACATTAGTAAACACTTCCATAAGGGATTGTGATTCCATAACAGGACAGAGGAACATTTTGTTGCTGTTCAGACATGGTGTGATAGCAGCATGTGATGATGAGCCTTCTTGATAAAATAAAGATGACTGACTTTTTCTGCAACTTGGGAACTGGAAGAAATGCCCAACTTTTATTAGGAAGCATTCTTATCATGGGGCTGATTTATGTTGCACTCAGTTCTGACTACTGTTTCCAGATCAAACCTGAGCTGTGATGATCTGTGCACACAGAGGGTTAAAAAGTGTAGTTAATTCCATTTGTAAGTGAAATTCAGCAAGACGGCATGTCCTTTAGTGAAGCTAATATTGAGCCTTTATCAGTCACTGGTAATTTCTTGCTTGTGTGTGCTGTGTAATCGAATGAGTGTTCAGGTTATGGTCTGATTACTTAGCAGAGTCTTTTCCAGAAGAAAAGAGATGGAAGCCATGCTGACCACCAGCACTTAGCTTTTGGGGCCTTAGAAGAGCACACTTAAATACTTCTAATGGCTTTAGTGTGTTTTCTTTGGGGAGCATCAAAACCAGCCTAAGCAGGATGAGCCAGAGAAAGCAGCCGGGGCTTTGTCTGCCCAGACGGGTGCAGACAGTCACACGTTTGATCTGCTTGCACACTGAGCTGTCTGAATGGAAGCCAGCTCTGGCCTGGAAGCCATAAAGACATGTTAATGCATTGCCATGCTGGAGCTCGTAAGCCTTACCAGTGCTAGGGCTACTTTTGTTTCAATAACCTCTCTATAACTGTTTTTTTAATGAAGTTGCTCCCATGATATGTTCCAACTACTATATAAAATACTCTATTTTAACAGGACTGCAAATCACATTTTCAAACAGAGAAAGCATGAAATGTTTTAAATGCTGCTGGACCTGCAAACTTATCAGTAGTTATTATTTGAAAATTTTCGTTTGTTTCTGGCTCTACCTGTGAAAAAACCCATAAAATTCAATACAAGACCCAGGTCTGACAGGAGCCTACAAAAGTGAGATGAGCCTTGCAGCAATGACAGTTGTTCTAGTAAACAGCTAGTGATCATGGATAGTTTTCTGGGGATACTTCCAGTTTGATGTATGTATGACATTGCTTCAGCCTCTAATTTAGTGCTTGGATTAATAGTAGGCATAACTTGGAGCAGCCACCCCCTGTCCAAAAATTCTGTACCCTGCCACAGTGATTCCTCAATGTGACCATGTGTCAAAAGTAGGGATAGCAGAGAAGGAAGACATTGAACATAGACTTTTGAGATTTCTTTATAAGGAGGCAATGTTAAGTTAAAAAAAAAAAAAAAAATCACATAAAAAGGCAGAGAGGATGACAGAGTGACAGAGTGTGATAAAAAACAGTGAGGAAAAAAGATGTGATCTAAAATAATAAAATGATGTTGTCATAACACCCACAGGTCTCCCTTCTGGAAAGGACAGGGAGTAATTGTCAGGGGCTAAACTCAGTGTGCTGCAAATTCAGTCTCAAACTATCATTAATAATCTTGAGAAATGAATCTGGAGGATAGAACTGAAACTGGCGGCATTTCAGAGGCAGAGTCGGCGTCAGCTGTCATCCCATTGAGAGATATACCCTGTTAGGGCCTGTTAATGTTGCACTCCTGTCAGAGTGACTTATAACATTACATGTTAAACAAGTGGCAGACAAGACAGTGTGAAGGCAAATTGTTCAGCAGATGGCACAGACTACTTTACTTACCATCTGAAGTCAGAAAATAAAGAATTTTTTGCATTCACTCTCTCATTCTTTTCAAATTCTTTTCAAATGGTAGTTTGGGTACTGCTCAGCAACTTCTTTTGTTGTGGCTGTTGAGCCAAGAGGAACTTTATGGTATGATTATAATATGAGATATGTCAAGTAGAGCATTTATCGTGTGCATATACATGTACATACAATTTGAGCTGAAATTGCAGGAGAGTTTCTGAGCCTAACTGAATGAATAATTTGAGAGTATTACATCTCCAGATATCCGCTTTGAGCTGTGGATCTCCTGTGGCCCATTGTGTCTCCTTCTTTTTCAAAGCTTCACAATTTCTAGACACGTTAGACTTACACTAACCTCCCACGTTCTTAATCCTAGAAGGAGAAACCTTTCCTTTGGAAGCAGGAAAAATAACAAGCAGCATGATAACTCTTTTCTCTGTTAGTTCAGTTTCCATCCTTTTGGAGCAAATTATGGTGTTCTCATTGACTTTGGTAGTGCTCTGTGGTAGTTTGGTAGTTGGACTGTGCTCTTACAAATCCGTGAAGTGGCCTCTTAGGAGAAGAGACTCATCGGCCATCAGTTTGGGACAATCTGAACCGAGTTACAATTTAATATTGACTACCCTCAAGATACTCCTGGTTCAGTTTCCTGGTTCAATTGTCTTTCTTCCTCTCACCCAAAGAAGGGGCAGTAAAAGACAAGCCATTGCTGTGCAAAGTGACAGAAGGGGAAATGCTATAATTTCTAACCTTAGCAAGAATTTGTTACTCTTTACACACACACAGCCTCTTATCTCAGGAGTTTGCAGAATAATTAGAAGAGACAGAAGTGTTCAGATGGCTCTTTGTCATTCAGAAGAAATCCCAGTCAATGGTTTGAGAAGACTTACAAAAGAAAAGTGGAATCAGTAGCAAATTCTAGTCCTGTAAAGTAGGAGAAAAAAGGAAAACCTCACTTTCATAGGTAGAGTTCATTGCTTACCAAAATCACTATTAAACAAACACAGGCAGCGTTTGCCGTTCTTTGATAAGTGTTTCGTTGAAGGACCACGTGATACTGACTTTTAAATTATTTCTTGCCCCACATGAAAATGTAGCCGTTGAGAGATAAGCATAATGTCTTCTTTTCTTTTATGTCCAAATACAGGAGTTCAGGAATGTGGCAAGTATACTATTAAAATCATAGGTTGATTTCAGTGGTAACATAACACTTCTAATGCACAAAAATCTGCAATACTGTCATGTGTTTCAGTTATTCTCAGCAGTCCACAAACTCTTCAGGTGTTCATGTGCAGAAATTCAATATGAAACATGATGACTTCTCCGTTTTATTCCCTGCTGATAATCATCAGAAATATACCTAAATGCAGACTTATTTAGCAGATTTTTACTGGGCCACGTATTGCTCTCATCTTAACAAAAGATTTAATAAAGACATTTATGTTAGAGTCAAGGAATCCATTAAAGATGGGAGCTTTCAAGGTGTATTATAAATTCTTTATCAATGTAAACAAAATTTCCTTTTCCTTTTACCAGCAAGAAAATTTATGCACCATTTTGACAAGTCTGTTTTAATGAAAAGTTGTAATGCAAACACTTTCTACGTATAACTGCTGATAAAGCAATAATTTCTATGTATCCTCTTTAATAATCTTTATCTTGGATTGTTATAACTCAGTACATTCCAGCTCATTATTAAAACCTTATCTGTCCCTGCAACATATCTGTTAATAATCAACTTCAGTTTCAGTGTTAATATGTTTCTGGATAACTTGAAATATATGAAAAGAAAGACAAATGGCAGTTGTAATTATTGTATAGTTTACAAGAAACAGTCTGAAATTGTTATAGCTATTTTTACATGGGAAAATTTTGGAGAAGGATATCACAGATAGTGATATAAAACTCCCTACACTCTTGCTACAATTAAATTGGGAAAGACAGACCTGATGTAGCTCTTCTAAAGGGTCCTCCACCTCTTTGAATTGAATATACAGGGGGAGATTGGCCTTGTTAGGATAATGTTGACCCTTATGAACAATCCTCATAGAGATTAATAGGGATGAAAGAGAAATAAAGCACTAATACATATGTAAGCCTCTTCAGAAAAGGTTTTAAATAAATCCTGTTTTCCAAATTATTACAAAACCTTTACATCCAGTAAGGCCAATTCTATGGCAGACTTTCAGTTTCTCAAAATTAGGTAATACAGAATGTAAAAGGGATGTTATTGATCTCCAGGGGTTTAAAGTAATTCTGTGTGGTTTTCCATTAATTAAGGAGGTCAATTAAAATAATCATGTGAAGTAAAATTTCACTTCAGCTCAAATTTCCTTAACATGTTCTGTCCTTTCCAAAATCTACCACTACTTTTTGACTGATTGACAGTGGCTATTCAGATATTATGACACTAAGTACAGAGACTAATGAGCCCATATAGCAGAGCTTTGAAACTGTAAGATCAAAATATGACTGTTCTCAGGAACCAACCAAAGAGTTTAACACAAGAAAAACCCCATGTGGCTAATGTGGAGCTACTGCTTCTGTGAAAACCCTTGATGAATGACAGAAACGGCTTGAAAAGGTGCCAAATCCATTGCAAATATGAGAATACACCCATAAATAAAACTAAGTTTAAATGCTCAGACAGATGATCTTAATACCTACTTTTAGAAAACGGATCAATGAAAACAATTAAAAGAAAAGATTAATTGTTTTATCCCCAGATTATCTGGAATGAGTTGTTGGTGGAATCACAAAGGGTGTTTCAAAGCTCTGGTTTAATTAAGAGATAATCCAGAATTATCTCGTTTAATTATTTTGTAAAGGTTGTTATGGCTTCTGATTTTTTTCAGCAATTTAAACTGAGTGGTCTGTTAGAATAGAAGAGAAAGAACATATTGCTTTGGTAACAACACTGAGCAATGAATGCTGATGTATGTGAGCAACTGCTGTTCTTCGTTAGAGTATTGACGAATGAAGTTGTCGCGTTCTTGAAGAGACAAAAGTACAAGTAATTAAATTGGATGATTCTGGATTATTTTATGTAATCCAGTGTTTAAGAATGATCATTATTGCAGAATCAGGCTGATCTTCAATAATCTCTAGACTAGGTAATTAGTTATCTTACCTCATGTGTGCGATCAAGAGCTATTTTTATGCAAGGCTTGTTTTCATTATGATGTCTTTCCCTTCTCCACTTTTTTCTTGGGAATTAATTTAAAGATCTTGAAATAAAGTATCTGCAAACCAATTATGATGAGATTTCTGCTTTTATTTTTCTACATTCATGTTGGCTTTCAGCATCTCTTGCAGAAGTTCCAAAGCACTTCTAAAGTTTATTTGTCTGTTCTTTTCTTCATGGCCCTCAATATCACAATGTATTTTTCTACTGAATATTAAAAAGCAATATTAATTATCAAACAGTAAGGGGCAGAGATTTAGCTGGTATCAACAGGCTCCATTGACTTCAACAGAGCTGTGATAATTTAAAAGAAGATCATGCAGTAAATAGCCCATTAAAACTAAATTAGATGTATCATTAATTGCACATGGCATATCATTTATAGCACTGTTTGGTCTAGGCATTTCTTTACATGATATCTTACTATCTGGCAAAAGATCTGAAATCTGCTGTTGGAAATTTGGCTTCAAGTCAACCATAGCCAGTGGATGTCTGAATAGAGTAAGTGGGAGTAGCAAGTCTGTGACTTTTGTTACCTATTCTGTGTTAAATATAAAAGATTTGTTGAATTGTTAGTATTTTAATGCTAGAAAATAATGAAGTACAATTTATGAAAATTGCTTTTTAATTTCTCCTTGATTTAAATTTAGTTGAATGGACTTCACCGTGATGAACCCATTCAATATTGGAAGCCTGATTCCTCAGAAAGCCAAAGTCAGTAAAAAATAGAAACAGCAATTGTTTTCACTCTAATTTGTAGAAGTAGTACTGTGACATATTCTGAATATTTACATAGCTTGTTATTTAAAGTGGATGACAATTTTAATTTTTCATCAGAATTGTAATCTTAGACACATAAAATTGGGTCAGAAACATTTAGCTTTATAAAAGCAGGCATCTGGTACTAGGATCTAAAATACAGACATGGGAAGAAAATTGCTATTTGCAAAGCATGAAACAACAGCCAGATTGTTTCTTGTTCTCTTACTGTGCACAGTGTGTGTTGGCACCATAACGCAGTAGCTCAGAAATCTCAAACTGTCAGGGAAAACAAACCATGCCCTACAGACAGAATAGAAGGTTGAAGAAAAGGCACAAAAAGGAAACCAGGAATTCATCTCCATTTATCAACAAAATGCTGTATTTGACAACAGTGTGGTGGAATCTACTTCTCATTCATGGGTCATGCATTCCCAGTTACTCCTTTTTAGGCTGCTCTTGTCTCTTCCATCAGCTTGCAGTACTAAGCTTGATTTAATGGGCAGTGAAACAAACAGGAGGCACATCATTCATATGAATGCCTCTTATTGCATTCTAGTCTGTTTGTTTTAAAGATTCTCTTTCATATTAGGAACAGAGAAGTTATTCTAATTATTGAACAATCCAGAATTCTTTCTTATTTGCATGTCTTTTTTGCTTGTTTTGAGACAGTTTGGTTTAATAGAATTTTGGTTTTGCATGAATGAGTTACCATTTCTTCATTAGACTAATTTCTTCTTTTTATTAAGTTTCCAGTGAAATTAATTAATATTATCCTGAATATTACTAATTTGGAGGTGTGAAGCATGTAATGCAGTAACTTACGTGTTTGTACCTCAGCATTATTTGATCACATTATAAAGCCAGTGCAATTTTTCACTGATGTGGCTTTTTCTTTGTGAATGTTTTGCTCTGAATGAACTTGCCTTTTTTTCTTTCTTTTTCTTCTGTTCTTTGTATCTATGTACAATCTTGCATATTTGCAGCTATGCATAGGTCTAGCACAGGCAAAACTGTCTAGAAGAAAAAAATGACTGATCAATGCAATAGATAGTGTCAAGTTCTTCAGCATGTAGTCATCCAAAGCACTCACCATGTCCACTGGAAGGCTGCCAGATACTTGAAATGTGGTACAAGGGAATGCACAGAACAACCTGCACCTGGTGCTTTGTGAAGGAGCATCCATTCCATGGTGCTATGGGGAAATTCTTTCCTGTTTTCATTCTTCAGCCACACACTGAATTTTGGTCTTCAGCTCTTTCTTTCAAGGAATTGGGTGGTACTCATACTTTTTGGGTAAAGGAAGATGAGAACGCAATGGTGGTGCTTTTTTATTTTTTGTAGCAAAGCTACCAAATATTTAGAAAATATGCAATTATCTTTCCTAAATCTAATTAAACCACAAATTTAATAAAAGCACAGATAAAAGTCAAATGTATTTTATTATTGTACTCTGATTTCTTAGATAATAAATGTTCATTTTAAGGAAAGTAAAACGAGTGAAACAGCTAATATAATTGCTGGATTAGACAACTCTTTCCAGAGAATCTTTGGCCTGAATTTCTAAAATAATTAAATTAAATCACATTAAATTCAAGTCTACTGGGTGCGTAATATAATCATGGTTCACATTTAGGAATTAATATACTTTGTATCAGTAGTGGCTAAAGACTCTGTCTATAAATTTATGTATAGACTTATTGTTTCAGCTCTGCTTTCACCAGAAATGTTACCTATTATTGATTAGTGAATGTTGAAAATGGCACTGTCAGATTGGATGGCTGAGGTGTTCAGAGAATGGAGGTACACAGAACGGGAGTTACAGCTTCTGAAGGGATGTTCACTGAACAAGTAATCATCCAGTGAACAAGCATTTTAAGGAGGAAGGCCAGTTAGGATTAATTCCAAATGGGCCCTTTTTACTTAGTTCCATATCTGTGACTCAAACGCAGGCCAAAAAGTTCATTGCATAAGTTCAGTTTTTGTTTGAGGTGTACAATGTGATGAAACAATTCAGACACTTAGGAAGTATTAATTCTTGCAGTCTAAAAGGAGGAGAAATTACCTCCCTGTGGTTGATAGAATGAGAGGTTCTAGCTGGGAATAAGGCATTTTAAAGATGCTGTGGTGTCAGTTGCTGAAATGAGCATGAGCCAGTGTGCTGTTCTGTGATTACGGTTTTGTCTCGACAACCTAATTTTTTGGGCAAATGCCAGGATTTGCATGTGTAACTGAGCATTGAAAATGTGTGAATTTAATTGGTACTTACAATTATTGCAGGTGCAGGATTGTGCCCATAAAACAAGATTTCTTCAAAAACACCTAGTTCAGGAAAAATTGCTTACACAAAATAAAATTAAAACCTCCTAGTGCATCTCAGAGGTTATCGAAGAAGGCACTTCAGGGTTCCTGGGAGGTGGTTAAGTGGAATAATGCTAGACTGTCAATGTCAGGTCCTACACAGAGCAGTGGAAAATGGGCTGTTTAAAGAAATTTAAAAGCTACAGCCTTGTCACATTTGGGATGTTTTTCTTTCAACAGAAAAAAATAGCGACATATTTTCTTCAAAATAGCTAGACTCTTTTCATGTCATCAACACTCTTGCATAATACTTTTTGACAATAAAATACAACAGATATTGTATTTACCCATATGCAGGTACTCTTCTAGATTTGTGACTGACTAAGTAGACACTATTCAAAGGAAAAACCTTGAGAATTTTTTCTTAATCTGATGAAAAATATTCATTAAAAAAAGAAGAAAACTTGAAAAAAATCATAAAGAATAATGTTTTATTTTGTCACTTTAAAAATTAATTGTTTTGGTATTTGCTTCAGAATCAATTGCTGCTTCAAAATTTTATGTCGAGAGTTAATGACCCTATATTTATTTAAAAACTAATAGTGAAAAGGAAAAGCAAGCAAACTTCCAGACTCAAATGAGTTGCTTCTTGGGTAAAATAAAGACTCTTGCTAAATCCAAACCAATATGTTTGTTTACGTCCCTGAGACTTCCCCACAGGTGAGGTGTTCTCCGACTGGGGCTGCTGCCAGTGGAGGGTTCTGACCCCACCAGTGGCCTCTGGTCCCTTTAAAGCTTGGGAGGGCACCTGGGACTGAGAACTGCTGGATGTTGAATGATGTTACCTTTCTGAGAAAAACTGGGCAGGAATCTTTAAGCAACTGCTTTCTCTCAAAAATTTGATAAGTTAAATATTAATTTAAAAATTAATATTTTTACTGGATTTGTATGTTTCAAGAAATAAAAAAATCTGTCTGTAGTTTCTTTTCAAGGAAAGTTCCTGAAAATCTCAGTGGTTAGATAGGATGTGGGAGACCTAGATTAAAATCCTCCTTTAGTCTTATTCTTTGCAGTCCAAAGACTTAATTATTTATGGAAAGTGGGACAGTTCAAACAAATTAATTTGGATGACTGAATTACGACCAGTCACCAGGGCCTGGATTTCATACAGGGCAGACTACTATTTACAGGAGGGGAGAAATAGGGATTTAGTGCAGATCGGGAATTTCTGAAATCTTTCTTTGTTCTTATACAAAACAAATCCAAGTCTAGTTTTCATCTGTCTGAAGTCCAGGTCTAAGTGGAACTATGCTGGACTAAACATCTAAATCAGAGTTTTCAGTGTATCACTAGGATGAAATATTTTAAAAGTGTCCAGAAAACAGGATAAATTAGGGCAGAAAGAAGAACATTTTCAGGAAAGATAGGACCATTAGTAATTTATTTCTGAATTGCTTTGCTTCATAAGTCACAAAACACTGTGGATGACAAAGTTAGATATACTTTTATAAGCTTTCAGCTGTTGAAGGAGTACATCTATTAGTGCAGCCAGATTGTACTCCTTTTTTTCCCAATACTTTTGTAACTTATTTCAGCTTTAATCAATACTTCTCTGGGAAAATAAATTATCTACTTCTACTATGAAAAGTTTATTTGAGGAGAGTAGAAAACAATTTTTTTTTTGGTACTTTGAAGGCCCATGTGGGGATTCTAAAGATATAATTTATATATTACATTTATTATACCTTCTTTTTACCCGAAAAAATACTAAGGGGG
>VYXF01011503.1:195374-244790 GCA_013397295.1 Polioptila caerulea | reverse complement strand
GGTGGTGGTGGTGAAGAGAGGCAGGGAGATTGAAGGAGAGCAAAAAAACAAGAGCTTAATACATTGAAATATGTGGAAAAACACATTAAAAATATCAGTAATCACCACAATTTCAGGTTAGTCTCAGAAGACATAACAATACCAGGAGAGAAGTTAAATGACCCAGAAATATCATGCGAGAGAAAACTTTGGATACAGTAGCTGTTGCTATAAAAGTCATTGAAACAAGACCTTCTTTTATGGCTCTATGATAATAGTGGTGAAGTTGAAANCTAAGCTGACATTGGACATGTTCAGCTGCACACTGATCATCTTTCCTGGCAGATCTTACAAGCTTACCACAAAAATGCTAGGTAAATAACTGCAACTTTAGATTTTCACTCAGCACAGAAAGCAGGCAGGCATTCGATTGGAATTATTCTGTCAATCTTCTCTGCTGTGATAAATGAGCTATGAGTTAAGTCAAAGCACTGAAACACATCATTGTTTGTGAGAATTTATCAGTTAAGAAGAAAATTTTGATTCAATGGAAAGCAACCAAGCATGAAACAGCCTGTGTAGGCAATATAGCCATAAACTGTCCTGCTTTGGCTTGGTAGTCTTGGCCAGGATGAAAATTTGAGACATTTAGAGTCAACATTTTGTCTTTACATTATAAAGGCTCATTTTACACTGTGCCTACAAGATACCCTACATGTTGATAATTTCTTGTTGGCTGATTATTTTATGACCATGCATTGGCCTGAAGAGTTCTATTTAGAACCCCAATTGCTTTAATTTGTTTAATGTGCCCTGCTGTATTTGTTCTGCAACAACCAGTGTTAACATAACCAATATCATGGCACCAGAGATGACATCAGTTTTCTAAAATTTTCTTTAAAATAAGGCTTCTACATCAGATCACATCACATCTATATACTTTTAACTTAATCACCTTAATTTTATTGCTTCTAACATACAACTCTAGAAAAACACATGGAGACCAGAATACTCTGGTAACTCATAACTTGTCTCTCTCTGTTTTTCTGTTAAAATTTTTCTTACCCCTTGACTGAATTGAACTAGTGTACTCTGGAAAATAATGCATAGATTTTAGTTGTGAGGAGGAGATGTTAATTCTGTTGTTCATATTCAGAGTCCACATTACAGAAAGAGTCTGAGGGACCAAAGTTTGTGTGTTTATGTGCCAAAGAAAGTATTTGAAGCAAAATAATAAATGTGAATATTTCTAGAAAATCTTGTGAGAAGTCAAATTCTGCTGTTCTGATGTTCCTCAGTTATTTCCTATGGTTTTGAAACAAAACCAGGTGCAGGAGGTCCACTATATACTCATCTGCATAAAGACCTATGTTTCTGTCAATCAAAGCAATGATGGGATAAACATCTAATGTCACTTTGGTCTACCAAACCTGACCACTGGAATGGTCTTACATCAACATCCAGTTTTTTTATTATTACTCATGTGAAATGTAGCAGATTATATTGGTCTGCCCCAATTTGTCATATAGGAACTGCTTTCTGTAAGTATCTTTAGGTGTTACAGGCACTTTAACCCTTTTTTGACAGTAAGAAATATAAGGAGCTTTAGGGCTTTCTTCCCATCAGAAAGGAAAATTGCACTGAAGACATCAACATCTAAATACTTTCCAATAAAATGGAGAATTTTGGTGCTATTAATGTTGGTGGTAAGACAAAGTCATTCTCCACAGAATTTTTGGAAGATGAAAAGTCTGCTTTAGGTTTCTCCATTACTCAAAGTAGGAGGATGATTACCTTCTATTTACCACATAGGGGTCTCAGTTTACTCTCTTTGGTACAAGGGATGTGCTTCAAGTATGTTCATTTTGGAGAACAGACAAGTGAAGGAAATTCCTTTGTGGGCAAATCCAAGACCATTGAGAAACTAGTCTGCTGTTCCAGGGAAGTACTCTGCTTTTCAGTTCCTATATCAGTTATCAGAATTTCACTGTTGTGGCTCTTGTACAGAATACAAGAAAATGTTCATTGTTTTCACTCCTTTCCTTCTGTTTCCATGCTGGAAAGGGCTGATTCTTGGTCTAGAAAAATACAGTGATGCTTTAAACAGGCAGCAGAACCATATTTTTTGCTGTGCCAGCTGCTGGGTCTGGTTGCTGCCATCCTTCTAAGGTAATTTGAACCACATTAGAGACCAGATTATGCTGAGAACTTTGTCTGTTTATGCTTCCCTGAATTTTGTTGGGCAATCAGCATTCCTTTGATCATTTTTGTGTTGTTTGCTTGTTAAACTTGTTTAAAACTCTGCAATCTCTTATTTTACACATTTTACAGAACTCTATTTTAGTGATTTTCTAAGCAGAGGTGTTTTGGGTGTTTTATATGAAATTGAAAATACAATTTACCTTTCTACCTTTTTGTTTAGATTTACCAGGGTTATCAAAAGTATGATAAAGTAACTTGCTTATGCCTCAATCTACATTTCTTGTGCATGCAGTTTTCTTTTCAGTTTAGAAAACAGTCAGATGTGATCTTCACAATCTATGGTGATTTCTCAGGAAATCATAGTTAATGCAATCATACCAGATCTCCTCTTTCTCAGCATTCTCATGTGTCTGAATGAATGACAAAAACATTTTTTCCAGAGTCATAAAGGTAGTAGTTTTCAAGTGGAAGCAATATTGCATAAAGTTGGAATTTTTCTTTATTGTTTGTTTCATACAGGCCATGTCCAGCATAAGTAGGACTAATAATCATAGGAAAAAATCTTTTCCAAAGAGAATCATCTGGATATGTAAGGGATTGGAATTGAAAGGATGTCTTAGTGGGACATTATGAGTTTTCCTAACTGGCATTAAAAATCTCCAAACCAGAGTGAATGAGATGATGAGTAATGCAGCTAATCGAGCCTATTCTGCTGAATTTGTCTGAAAATTGCATGGCATTTTTTACCTGAGGGTAGAAAGCTGAGTAGAGAGACCCAGTTTGTTTTTAGAAGTCTTGCTTTGAAAGGAACTAATCTCAAAAACAGCCCTAAAGCTATTTTACATAACAAAAGAAAGAGGCTGGTACTTTGATTAGCATCTGCAATTTTCAGAATTACTTAACATTTTTCAAATAATGCACAACTTTGGACTTCCAACTGTGTGTAGTTTATTTTCATTACACCTCTAGTATCCAATGGTTTTGCTGTGGAGTTTCTTTTTTTTCATCTCATGGCTTTCCTTACTTCATCAGATGCATGTGAGGGTGCAGAATCTGCAGTGCCTGTGAGAAGGCAGGAAAAACCTCTCCAGGGGAAGTGAACTCTTGTAAATCGCTGTGACCTGTCTGCTCAAAGGAATGGATTTGGCAGAGCGTGGGGGTACCCTTCGAAGCATGCAAAATGGTTTGATTTAACTGTGCAGGCACTTCAAAAATGCTCTTTAGAAAAGGGTGCTGTTTTATTCGTTTATGAGAGAAGTGAACATTTACAACTGAGGGTTTAAGGTGGGGATGGTTTTCTACTTCTTGTAATTACCATTTGAATACAGAAGTGCTATTAGTTTCTCGAGCTGTGCCATGCAAGTGCAGGCTGTGGTCTGACAAATATAGCCTCTTAATGGTTTGATATTGAAATCAGGGGATTTACTCTCTGAAATTAGCAATTTATATTCTGTGTGGTTGCTACAGTAGTTGCTGCGTTTAAATTATTTATGCAAAGGGTTCTTTTCTCATCTTTATTACAAATCACACTGACCTCATGCTCTGAAAGGGTGGAGTTTCCATCTGAAATTCTGCACTGTTTCAGGAGTGTGTCTTTATCTTGTCACTGGCTGTGTGCTGTGCTGAAGATGAATTGAGATCACACAGCACTGCACCTTACATTGGCGCTGGAAACAGAATATGCTTTGTGCAGAGAGAGGAGAATCTATGGCAGCAGAGAATTCCCCTTCCATCAGTCATTAGCACTTCTTGTAGACTGTAGAACCAAATCCTTCAGGGGATGAAACCAAGTTCAGAGAGTGATGTGTGCCTGTCAATACAAATCTACTTTTAAGAGGAAGAGAAGAGGAATCCTTATCTTTTCCCATGAAAAAAACCGAAGAAAACAACAACACTGACTCTATTTAAGGACAAATTGAATAGAATCGATGCTTGTGGAAGTAGGCAAATAACAAACAGACTCTCTGTTTTCCAGGATTGTTGATTGACATGCTAAATTCTTCAAGAAGAGACAAATTAACTTCCATCTGTACTTCAGTCACTCCAGCAGTCTCATACATATCTACTTACAATTCTGTTTATTTCAAAAAGCCTTACATACAATTCTTCCTGGTTAAATTGCATCAGCCATGAATAAATAAGAATTTCTCCCACAAAAGTACAGCTTCTTTATATATTTTTTCACACCTTGTTTGCTAGGCTATTCAGTTAGTAATGATTTGATTTATTTTTAGCTCAATTTTCTTAGATCAAATATAAGTGGAATATTGATGATTGGTCTGATTTTTCATGCATGATCTGACATAAAATTAGCTTTTATGCATCACTAATTTGAAATTAGCCCTTAAATTTGCATAGCTTGATGGCTGTCTGTCACCTCTTTTGTCCTGCCTCTTTGAAAATGTTTTCTGCCTCTTTACTTAGAAAAATGTACCATCTTCTTAAAAAAAAAATGGCATAAGTTCTTGCTTTTTTTCTGTGGGACCTATTCTTGGATACAAGCATCATAAGAATAAGGCTAAGAATAAGAGTAAATGTTTCTGTCCAAGCCTATGTTGCCAAATCTCTGCTCTAGTCTCCTTCTCTCCAGGTGTGTCCCACTCCAAAGAGCATGTAAGCCTCGGGTGAGCACGAGTGAAGGTCTGCTCATTGTAACTGCTCCCTCTTTGGTACCTGATGCTCTGCTACTGTTCCTGATACTTCAGACCTAGTTACGTTGCTAAATTTATCTGAGTCATGGGAATCTCTCTTCTCAATGATTTCTTTTTCCTCCATTTTATTTCCCTTATCTTATAAAAGTTTCATCTCTGTGACTAGAATGACAAGATGTAATAGTCTCTGTTGGCGAGGCATTACTCTACCAGCCTCTAGACAAAAAAAAAAAAAAAAAATGGATCTGGGGAAAGAATTCTAGTGCTCAGCAGTAAGTGTGATCAGAGAGGCTACAAAAATCTAACAAGACTCATAACAGGGGACTTCTGCTACCCCCTTGTAACACATACAAATGTACAGTGCTTGTGAAAACTATTTCTTGACACTTTAAGTGGTTGCTTCTTAAAATGGATAATTGCAGAGAATGGCACCAGAGGCTATCCTTGTTTAGTTTGAAGTAATTCACCAGCAAGCTCATTCAAATCACAGCTGTAACAAAACACCATGATAAAGTTCAACACACCTAAAGGACAGCAAGTGACACAAGCAGAAAATATACTATAAAAGGAGATTTCTGGTAAAAGAGGGGTATAATAAAAAACAAAAACCCCCACGTGTGTAACTAAATCAAGTAAAGTCTTCAGAAATTTGAGAAAATTTTGTAAAGAAAAATAACAACTGTTTATAGAAACAACTGTTGTATTACTGGATGTAAGCCACTTACTGCTGGCCCTTTGGCATAGAGGATTTGCCAGATCAGAAAGGAAAGGAGTCCAAAATTTTCTGGGCTCTTGAGTCAGGAGAATGTCCAAAGGGACTGTTCTGGCTGGTTCAAGAAAGAATAGATCAAATCAGATGCAACTTAAAGGAAAAACAGGATCCTGAAATAGTCAAGAGGCAAGAAAAAGTTTTGGTTTTTTTCTTTGTTTCTTTTTGGAAAACTGGCCAAGAAAAATTGAAGTGTTGCCAAGAAGTGAAAGAGCCAAAGAGGAAGCTAAATTTTAGGCAGATCTCTTGTGACACTTTTATATTCTTGGCCTTAGGGGAAAGCCTGGCTGGTGGAAGCCAAAAGGAGAGCTGTCATGGATTTCCTGAGAGCAAGGCTTGCATACCTTGTCCAGCTTTAAACAAGTTTTATAAATATGCATGCCAAAGTGTGTCCTTGGGCACAGGGACAAAACCTCCTCTTAGCATGACTTGAATTCATGTCTTCAGAGTGGAAAGGTTAGACCACTAATGTCTGGTGGCAAAGAGTACCTTCAACCTTTCAGTTGCCAAAGCAAACAATACATAATAGTCAGTGACTCCAGTCACATTTTAAGCAATATTTATAATTCATGTAATAGTACAATTTCAAAACAAGAATGAGTACCATTTCTGTCTTCTCTGCAAAATGAACTGCAAGGGATCCCTTCTCAAGTATGTTCAAGCATCTTGTAGTCTGCACAGATAGGGAAGTTACTCTTTGCTTGTGTGTATGTGCTGCTGCTTCAAAATGTACAGAGATGCTTCATTATACTTCTGCATCCATTCTCTTTTCAAAAAGGAGGAATGAGCCTTAATAAGGCTTCTTTTCTCATGGCCAGATTTTTGACTCCTTATTCACCCATCAAATTCCATAATGATATGAGAAATCTCAATGAACACAAAAGAATTTATTATGCAAATTGAGTTTCTTATTCACTGCTTCAAGGAATTTAAGGTTTAGCAGCTGGAGTTCTGCATGGTGCCAATCAAACTGCTGGAATCTCCACTATGATGGAGTTGTTAATCTTGCTCAAGTACACTGAATAATTGTCATCTGAAGAAAGAGGACGCACACAGCTACATTTAATGGTACCTAAAAGAAGAAGAATTTGAATGCCAGTGGGGTTTAAAAAACTTGTGTTAATTTACTGGATTTGATTAGGGGTTTTTCAGTTAGGAGAAGAAAATAGATATTAAATTGTCAATCCTAGGGAGAAATTATTGTGTAATAATGTTTTATTCTAATAATGTTATTTGCTTAAAGTAAATGGTTTATTCCTATAGTTATTGACTTAAGTTAAACTCTAACATGTAAGTGTGATTTTATTTATTTAAATACTACTGCAGCCTGCTATGTGGAAAGTATTAGCAAAATATTTTTTAATCATTTACGAATACTCAGGGTATGTTGATAAGTTATCCAAAAGGAGACATAAACTATTGTTTCAAGGGAACAAGCACATGTGAGAAGTTTTTCAAACCCTACAACATGATTATGACATCATTACTTTTTTAAGCAATAAGAATATATAAATACATTTGTTAGCGGACATTATTGGTTTATTGTCTCTGAAATGTATGTGTCTGGGATTTCCTGTCCAGTTCAGGATCTTTATGTTTTGTCAAATTTTCTTATTAAAATAAATGAATATTTAAAATAGAAAACCCTTTTTAGTTATGAATCACCAAAAAATAAATTTGGTAGGATCTTTTTTGATTTAGGCATATGACAATTTTCTACAGATAGAAAATATTTTCATTTTAATCACACAATTTTGTTACTTGTTTCAACACCTGTGATAGGTTATAAACCTGTAAGTGAGAGAAGTGGTTTAGTTAATGCTAAGTGTGTGTATACAAGAGTGTCTGGAGGTCTTAATTCAAGTCATGGCAACAACTTTACTTTTCCTTCATGTATTTTGTTTTGAATTTGTTGTCTGTACAGAGGTGATACTACTTTGTGCTTATTATTGGAGATGTGAAGCTTCATTAAAGCTTGATAAAACAAGAAATTAGCTATTCCTGAATAATTCCACTTGAGAATTCATTTGCAAAGTTAATTATGTAGAAAGGGAATTGCATTTCAAAGTGGAATAACTATTATATTGAGAAAACACTCTTCCTTAATACAAATAATTTTTTAGCTGGCCTAATGCGGTCATTCATTAAGGTTTTTCTAAGTGTGGAAAATCAAACCAGGAGATTGCAGTAACATGCCCTATTCTTAAATGTTCAAAATACCACATATGAATTCATTTATGAATGCCCATCTGATGCCTACAGGATCTTCTGAGAACTTCAATATGCATATTGTCCTAAGTAGTGGTGTTCTGCTGAAGCAAGATGTATTTGGCAGGTATTATCATTCAGTTTCTAAGAAAGAGGCTTTATGACAACTTAAAAAAAAATTGTCATGTTACTGAATATTTCTGTGAAATTATCTTAGCCATTTTAAAACAATTCTCTGGTAGCATTATGATGTGGGAAAACCACTTCCTGTCAATTCTGTGGAGATAAACTTGAGAAAAATGCAAATGATGCCAGCTGTTATGCCATAATGGAGTCAACGACATTATAGGGGTTTATTTGCATCAAAATTCTGATAAAACTTAAAAAAACAAAGCTCTCTCCAAGATCTGTTACAATTTTTTTTAATTCAGGGTGTTACCACCTTGGCAAGTGTATTGCCATGCATAGGCCTGCACGAAAAGGTTGCATAACCTTTGGGCCAATAACACATTGCATAAAACTATTTATCAAATGAATGGGAACTAAGTTTGTAGATGTATAAAAATATTTTCAATACCATCTACTTTCCATTTAAAAATAAGTCTGACTCAATGATATCAAGTAGCAAATCACCACATGTCCAACCTATCTGGACCCTTCAACAGACTTTTTTCCCAGATTTCTATTTTTGTTGCAAGATGAAAAATATTTAAATTGTCCTTAGTGGAGTGTGAAGGGCTTCCCAATTTGAAAGTTACTGTGGAACTGTCTGGTGCAGAATTGACTGGCATGGATTTAAAGCACAAGGGCTATTCTGAAGTAGTTACTCATAAAGATTTGAAATTAAAACTTTTGTCCAGTTAACCTTACTGAGATATATATGGAAAAGGAGTTTTAATCCATTATAATTGTATGTAGAAACCTGAGGGAGAAGTGTTGGGTGAAAGATCAACAATCTTCTGATAGTGGTGGCTTTCCGGCAAGTCAATCACTATCAGTTTAACTCCTGAATTCCTTATTTCCCCTCACTGGCACAAAACATTGTTCCACACAGTTCCACAGGAAAAACCTACCCAACGCCACTTGGCAGACAGTGAGAAATCAAGCTAGAAATGGTCCTGGTACCTCCTGGTGTTGAGGCAGTGCTCTGTGCCATGCACCTGGGATTGTGGTCTCTGGGCTGGGATGCTGAAAACATGGTTGGAGCAGGCTGTCAGACTTCCAGCCCCACAGTGGGGTCTTCTGCCATGGCAATTAGAGAATGTGTGGAACAATGGTGTGTACTTAGGTTTTTCCCTAAGGCAAGCAGCTGGAAAGTGTTCTCAGATCCTGTAAATGTCCAGGAGTATTTGAGAGTCAATATTATTTTTGGTGTGAAATCTCTCAGTTTTGTGAACACCTACCAGCTTCTCTCTTTTCCAGCACATGAGACAGTCTACCCTGGGCCAGACCTCTCCTTGGTCACAGGTAGGAAGGCTGCAGGTGTCTGAGTTGGCCTGCATGCTGAGTGTGCCTGGCATATCCAGGGGCAGAGCTTCTCATGGCTGGCAGTGCCCTGGCCTCTCTCCCTGCTGGAGTCCACAGGCTGTGAGCAGGTAATTGGCGAGAGAAAAAGCTGCCCAGTTGGTGAGCTGTGGTGAGTATGGCAAGCAGCCTGAGATGGAGACAAAATTAATAGGTAAGACACAAAGGGAACCAATTCTCACAGCTGCCATTGCCTAGAGCCTGTTTCTTATGTTATTGAAAGAGAAGGGGAACCTGTAAAAGAAGGAAAACTACATCTTGAACATATACACCTTGCATCCTAGAATGCAATTTCTTCCTTACAGACTAAGCAAACAATATAGGATCATTGGTTTGGGGTTTTATTTTGGCTTTTTTCCCCCCAGGTGTGTTCTTTACAGTCCCTTCCCTCTCATACGGTCCTACCCTATATGAAATTTATATTCGGATTTTTTTAAATCCCTGGGAGAAATAAGGCCGGCAAATTTAATCCTAGGCTGTGTCAGAATAAGGATTTAGTAAACAGTCACCTCTCTAAGGAAGATTCATGAGGCTTTAGAGGATTTTGAATCAAATGAGAGATTCAGTGGTTCACAGATGAGTTTGGCATTCACAGCAGCTATAAGTAGAGGATTCAGGGGTGTGACAGACAACATTTGAAGGAAGCAGGCAAGAAATAACATCTGGCTACTTGAGCATGGATTTGGAACAGAAGGCTCAAGATGGCACTTATTTTTAGGTGACTTATGTAAGAAACTTCAGGAAGAAATGAGAAAGGAGACAAAGATTATTTTGTGAACTTCTGATAGAGAAAATAGGAATGTTGTGACAAGGTGAGGTATTTTCAATGCAGGAATTATTAGTAGGATGGGTATTTGGAGGAATGAGGATATGATTATCTTTGCTATGGCAGAAAACCAGTGTTGTAGTGCTTTGAAGACATGGTAATGTCAGAGGAGATTTCTAATGTCATTCCAAACCACTCAGGGGGTAAGGAGTCATCCACAGGGAAGAAAGAGACAGGGCCTTGGATCATTTATAAGAATTGGGAGTGGGCTCATAGGAAAAATATTTGGGACAGAAGATAAATGATAATCCCCATGTTTTTACAGTAGATTGTCTGAAAGATCATCAAGTACTATTTTTCCTTTCCTACTAGTCTTCTCTTTAGACTACTGCTAGAAAGAATTAGCAAGAAGATCAAAACATGGAATTAAATTTTAAGTGTAGGGAGCTGGATAAATTTGAAGTTTAACAGCTCTTGCAGGAGAGTTCTGGGATTTGAAGGTCTTCTGGTTTATCCTTCCCTGACCAGGAATCCATACAGAATTTAGTTTGAGTGGACAGAGAATTTGGGACTGTTTTCATTTGGACACATTCCTCTCTCTGCTTTCAGAAACACAGCATCCTCACATTGCTCTGCAGAAAACGTTTTCCCCTTGCAGACTGTAATTTATAGCTTAAAAAGTGATCAGTTGAAATACAAATGAATCACCCTTTAACATCTGTCTGTCTCTTTAGGTCAATATTTAAACAAAAAGCCTTGAAACGTCACAGTTCTATTTTGACCTGTAATTTGTATGCTTTACACTTCATGTTTCTTGGACTTTGGGAGCGCAGAATTTAGAGTGGACACACTGGACTTCCTGCTGCTGAACCTGTGCACTGAAGTGCTGCCTCAGAGGAATTTACTGCATTTGCTGGTGCTGACTTGATATTAGGTATTCAACAATTCAGTGAGTACGCTGCGCTGTAAATGTGTCCAGCATCCTTTGTTCTATGCTTTAGAGCAAGAGGAAAGTAGGCATCCTTTGCTTCTAGTATTTTTATTGGATTCTACCTCAACATTTAAAATACCAATGCATTGACCACAGAAGTGATTCTCCTTTCCCAAAACCACCCACATGCACACTCTACCTCCCCTAGTAAAATATTAGATGGGCAGAAACTCAAATGAGCAATTGCTTGATAGCAGCAACAGAGTTGGTACTTGCAAAAACACATTATGAATGTTAACTTGCAAGATTATCTTCTACCCCAGGCAGAAAGACTTTTAAAAAGGCAGTTATTGTTCTAGTGAAATGTTTGGACAATAAGCTTCCAAGAAACTGAAGCGTAGGACGCACTTTGTTTATACAGAAACCTGATTAGTATTCTTTACACACCATTTATCTGCTGAATCTTGTTGCAGAGCTGTTCACAGGATGTGTTCCTGTGATCAGGAAGGTCTAAAGTGACTTCTTTTTCTTTGAAATTGTTTTAGAAACTATTCTGCTTTGAATGATGTGAATCCATGAAAAAGGTAGTTTATTGCTGAAGGAAGTAACAGGATAGTGTTCCTACTTGGAATTGAGGCTGTATATCAGATAGTTTTTATTTTATGTGGACTTGTAAAATGCTGTTTTTCCCCTTTAAATATGAGTGTTAGGACATAAACCATAAATTATCCTTCAACAAAAGGCTTCTATTATCTGTAGGCATAAAAAAAAAAGAGGACATTTCAGAACAAACTCCTTGAACATCACTTGTACAAAGTATACCTCGATAAAATAGGATATTTTCAGAGTCTAAAACAAGTGATGATGGCATTTTAATAGATTATATTCTTCCCTATTTGCCAATATTAATTAAATTAATGTTCCTGCATAATTGTCCATGATGTTAGAGTTGAATTTTTTCACGGAAAAGTTTAATCAAGATATTAATTACTTGTCATTAAAAATTGTCTCCTGATGATATTTTCAAGAGGAAGAGGGATAGCTCCATTGTTCTATCTAAATTCCAGCTCTGCTAATTACACTGTGCTTATCTAAATTATACCAGCTGTAGATTCTCATGAATGTGTAGATTGGCTGTTAGCGACTGATATATTCCATCTTCCATATTTTCATATCTTGCCAAATTGATGTCTAAATGCTGAAGAATGTTCTTGGTCCCAGTCCAGATCATTCTGTTGTTCAGGAAATGACACCCACCTTCACCCCTGTGAGAGTATTTCTACCGTTAGCAAGAGAGACAATAAGGTACGAGTTATTCCTGTGCTGCACAAATTAAATCCAAGCAGTCATGCAAGGTAATGTGCAGCAGCAAAAAAAAAAGAGAGCAAAACCATTCTCACCCTAGAAAATTAGTCTAAGGAAAAAGCTGACAGACAGTTCTGAGAACTGTAAAATATAAAGATTAATTAATATCCAAAGTAAAAGTATACCTGTAAACTTAATTCCTTCCTCTAAGCAACTGCTTTTAGTTCTTTTATACATTTGGTGTGAAGACTGAGAAGTAAAGCATCAAAGGTCAGGAAGTTAAGTGGATCTCCATTATGTTTAAGGCTACTGGATACTGGGAGGGTTGTTTCCTTTTCCCAGTGTTCAGAAATGCACACACTCCAATAGAAGTGGTGCACATTTTCTCATCACATGACCTGTTTTCATCCAAGTGTCACATTTTTCTATCTAGGTGTAGATTTTCTAGTAATTTCCTTTCTTTATGTATAGGTTGGGACTTTTAACTCTCACTTCCTTCATGTTTAAGGTGTATTTTTCCTACTTCAATATGAAATGTTAATATTACTTTAACGTAAAATTTAATTTTACATATCTATAATTGCAGTTAAAAAACCGTAATAATTTTCCAAGTTAAGTAAAAAAGTGATCATACTGACTAAAACTGTTATATCAGCAAGAGATAGATATTAGATGGATGGGTTCAATGACCTTGATATCCCTTCTGTAACTCTGCTCATAATGAGAAACTTTGAACAGATAGCCTATACCAGCTAGAATGCTTCTATGAAATCATCTCCTTCAAAAATAATACCAAAATGGTTTAAAGCTACTACCAGGACACCTTTGCAAAAAGTTTCAGTATACAGGATATTCAGCCAAGACCCTTCCACATTTCTCTGTGGACTCTAGAGAAAATACCAAAGTAAAACTGCAGAAGCTTCAAATTCACCTCACCTAGGAAAAATACCTAGCTGTGTGCACATTTCAAAAAAAAAAACAAATTCTGCTTTCTTCTGTATATTCTCAGTGCATGAAGATGATTTTCTAATAACTGAGAAACCAAACCCAGGAATTGTTTTTGGTATTTAGAAAATGCGAGTAGACTCTCTTAAGTCCCTAAAGATCTCTAGAACATTTTTAGGCTCTAAATAATTATAAGGAGAAAGTAAGCTTCTGTGGCTTCCAGGGGTTATTTTCTGTAACAATTAATTAAAAAAAAAAAATTTTTTTATTTCCTGGAAAACATGTCTTTGTTTAAACTAAGCACAAAATTAATATTACTTAGTCAACAGGATAAAAATGAAAATAGATTAAGTATGACATCTTGCAATATAATTTTATTCAACCAGTGAACTAACTTGTTTTTTAAAGAAAAATATATTGTGTTGTTGCTAAATAGTTTTATCTGTTTTTGTGTTCTCTTGTATTCATCTTGTATTAACTTTGGGTGCCTTTTCCTAATCACAAAGTGTGCCAAATAATTTATGAAAACCCATACATGCACACACGTACACGCACTGTCAACACTATAATTGCCCAAGTAAAATTCAATTTCATTGAATTATTTTAACACCTGCCTATCAACTGTTTCCTTCTGAAAGCCCTGGCATTTCCTCCTGTTATGCTCCATGAGGGAAAAACAAAGCTACAAAGCAGCTTCTTTCCATGCATCTCACTGCCTGAAGCTCTGGCAAACAAAAGAAATTCTACTCAAAGTTTTCTAACATTTCTTCAGAGACATATCCAAAGCAGAAACCCTTTTATGAGTGACAATGTTGCAAAAATATTTGTAAGAGATTTGTGCTTGTCTAAAAGAAAAAATATTTCCCAGCCTGAGATTGCAACATCCATATTTTTACCCCTCTCCAAATCTTCACATACATTAATACTTTAAAATTTTATCAAAATTTTAAGTCATTTGATAACCTATCTGTTTTCCAGAAGCTTGGTGTTTTTAAGCAACTAAAACTAAAACTTGGTGTGTGTGTCTTCTGGGCTTTTTGACCAAAAAAAGGGGAAGGGCCTGAATAAAGAAATCGAAAAAAGGACCAAAAAATTTCACAGGATAAGGCCATTTTCACAGCAGTTCAGTCTTCTGCTGGTTCTGGACTAGGAATTAATCTATTTCTTCTAACTGTCTACTGTTTGACAACAGTTCATCCCTAGAGCATTGGTTTAACACAGGGAACTAAATTAAAACTTGTATAAATAATAATCCTCTGCCCCTTTGACCCAGTGCTGGCCCAGCAATTCAAGTTGGCAAAAACACTTGAATTCTGGTTCCTGTCTTCCAAAGTCCATTTTGTCCAGGTAGTAATTTACAGTGATTGGAAATGACACAGTACTGGCTTCAAGGAGAAACAACTATGTTGCAAAATGCTTGCTTTTTAATGATTTATTCTTTTAAATTTTTATATATATTATATAATCTGTATTTGAGAAAAAATGTGCCATTAATTTGCAATGGGGAAAGAAACATAAAAGGAAATAAGGACTTAAGGATTGGGACAGTGATAAATGGGCTGTTTGTTACCTGATCCCACATGAAGGAAAAATTTGAACTAATTTAGTTAAAGACATGTCTATATAGACATAATTACCACTTCTGACAGCTCTGTTTTTTTTAAAAGCTCTGTTTTCTTAGCTAAAACATCAGTAGATCAGGTTCTAAGACTTTTGTCCTAATGAACAGAAACTGAAAAACTACCCAGGGCTTCCTGTTAAATTTACGTAATGAAATTCACATTTCATCTATATTTTCATTTCAATGAAACAACCTACTGTTTCTCTAGAATTATTTTTTTTCATAAACAGTCACACTTACTTAGCTTTTTCTTCATGAACTTAACACTACCAAACCCACACCTTTATGTCTGGTAGTCTGCGGCAGAGACATATTTTAAAGGTATTTAGACAGCTAAATGGAACTGAATTAGAGCTACTGAATAAGTGAAAGGTCTCCCTGACCACTGTCACACTTTTAGCACTCCTCATCACTGAGCTAATGCATTTTATCTCCCTGTCAGGGCAGGTCAGCTGTGTCAGCTCAGCCATCAGTATGCAAATTGTTGATCAGGGTAAGATGATAACATTTAGTCATGAGTCCAGAAACTTATTATGAAAATCTGAAAGAAAAACTACTTTTACAAAAGGAAAATAAACACAGAATAAGAGTTTAAAAATGTTGAATCCAAACCAGATTTTCCTGACATAAAGGTTAGTGAATGTCAGTGTAACTACCAGATACGTGTGAGCTTTTTGTATGCCATACACCATCCATATTTATACCTTCCTTTTTAAATCTAAGTGGAGAAGGTTTGTGTACTTTGCAGCAGTATTGCCTATTTCACCTCAAGCTTCCACAAGTACCTGTATTTACTAAATAGTTTGAGAATAATAATAACCTTTGCCACAATATTTGAAGCTCTGTTGTGAAGTTTGAGTTCTAGAAAGTGAAACTCGGCAGTAAAACCACATTCTGATATCTCCTCTTTGAGTCTGAACTTGTTTATCAGCAGATTTATGTTGCTGCCAGTGATTTAAAACCAGGTGCTACAGCATATTAGAATACTGACATTTTGTGGAATAAATGCAAATCAAACATGAAAGCATAGCTGGCACTTCTGTGTATAAAACATTATGTTGCTGTTAAACTGGCTATAGATACTGGAACAAAACATGTTTGACAGTGAAAAAAGTCCTTAGGCAATGGAGCTGGCACCATTTCAAAGGGAGCATAAAACCATCTTTCTATTTCATGTGGTTATTGATCACTGAGGCAAAATTTCTGTAAGCAAAATGCATTGACTTCGTCAGCCTCTCCCACTCTGTCTTTTCCAACCAGGCCTCTGACATCTTTCAAAAGCATGTAGTTTGTCACTTGAAAGCTACATAAGGCTTCAGAGGAAATGTTGCCCTGGAAAAGAGACTTGGGAAGCAGTATTAGAAGAATATCTGACCCCTCACCCCCGAAGTGTTTATTTTCAAGAGCAGTAAGCTATGTACTGCATAGCTTTTCACTCAAGTTTTGATGATTGAGCTGTTTTGTTACATTTTAAATTTAGATAGGATTATATGTGGGGTACCTTTGAACAAAGAAGGAACTTTTGACTTTCAATCTGGCTTAATAACATGGCTTTGCTGTCTCATGAAGGTAGTGAATCTTATCGCATACCTGGTGCCTTACTATAAAATATCCCTTTTTAAAAAACCTATTTAAGTATCATTTTATCAGATTTCTTGTTTTGGTAGGGTGTTTAGAGCCAGGACTGGTCATTAATATGCATCCAGTTTGCATGTGAATATGGTGCACAAAGAGTGAATTAATACATATTAGGAGAGGGAATAGCTGGAGGAAGAGAAAAGTGGGGAGGGGGGCAGGTGGGCAGAGAGGCTGAGACAGAAATCAGGGACCAGAACCAGCAGGGTTCCAGGTCCAGAGAACTTACTGGGACCAGGGATGGGCCTTCTCTTCTGAAATGGATAAAATAGAAGGAAACAAATTCTCTGGAAGGCAAATTCAATCCCTAAAGTTAGGATGTGGCTTTAAGATGTTTATTTTAAAATGTTCAAATTTTAACAGGTCTCTGAAAGTCACACAGATTTAAACCATGTTACATCATCAGACCACTGGAATTTTTGTGGTTAATTAACAGGTGATATTACCAGAGGGGAAGTTTCAGAGGTATTTTTTTACTCTAAGCAAAACAGAAATGTTGACATAAGATATCTCTTATATTCTTTTTTTATCAGATACTTAAAAAATTGTTGTTGGTATACGTTATTAAAAATAATTTAAAGTACATTCATAATTTTTTTCTTTAAACAAATAAAAATAATAAAATAGTTCTAATGATGAATTACAATGTAGAAGTTTAATGCTCTCTATTTCCTAGTTTTAATATATTTACAATTACTGAAAAAAAAAAATTAGTTTCCTATAGCTCACTAGCTACTGTTCCATCCATCTTTTCAAACTATAAACCAGTCTGTTTTCCACATCATTCATGAACACTATTGTAAAAAACTTACAGGTTAAATTAATCATTAAGGAAAGAAAGAAGTTTAAATAAACTGTTAAGTAACAGTTGTCAAATATTCGTCTGAAATAGTTTTTCAACAATTCAAATTATATATTAGTCATTTGGCCATATTCACCAAAATTTCTAACATTATATGGGTTAAAAATTTTCAGGGAACACTTCTTTCCTCATCTGTTATTTCTTCCTCTTCTTTTGCATTAGGCAAAGAATACAGAAAGCTTCTGGCTAATTTTCTTCTATTCTTTTTTCTTTTGACAGATTTTATACCAAAATCAACATGAGGTTTTCTCAGGGAAGGAATTCACTTTAAGGCTGAGCACATGGCTTAAATGGGCTCAGCTTTCAGTTGCTTTGAAATACTGTTTGACAAAAACTGAATTTGACTGGCTTCAAAAACACCTTTCTTTCTTTTTTTTTTTTTTTTTAATTTTTCAGTACATTTGATCTGACAATTCCATGATATGTTTGTACTTGCATAGGAAGCTTTTCCCATTGTTGTGCTTTAGCACAATGAGAAATCACTACCAGCTAATGCATATTTACTAATACTGACCCAGTATTAGTAAATGCTTGCTCTGTACCAGCATACAAATGGTCATAACCAGCACCAAGAAATATTTTTGTTAATCAGCTCTTGAGGAATTTAGTGGACACTAAATAATCCCCTCAAATTAAATAATAATATTTTATTTTTATTACTTTTTTTCCTTTTTGTGGAAGCTGAGGGCATAGGCATGGTAGCAGTGGATAAAACTTATACGATTTCCTGCACTATTTTTTGGGAATAAATCCAGATTTAGAGATCAGGTGGGCAATATAACATATTTGGGAAGTGTTGGAATTGAACATGTTCCATTAGATTAACAGTTTGTCTTTTTCTTTCATCCCAACAGCAGTATTTATACCTTCATTAACATTGAGGTTTTGTCAGTTGAAAGGAAGAAGTCATTCAGAAGACTAGAAGAATGTAGCTTAGTTTAAATAAATTATTCTCAGATACTATTAAGACAACAAATCAAGACACTAGAGTAGATGGAAAGGTGGTTTATCAAAGGCTGATTATATTTTACAAAACTAGCACATTTTTTGGTAATTCATTTTGTAAACAAAAGAATTGTTATGTATTTTGCAGCAATGATTTCACTTGAAGATCTTGTAAATCTTGAAGATCTTCTGGACTTCAGAAGAAATGTATAGAAGATGAACAAGGCACTGGGGGGAAGGCATTGAAAAATAAGCAGCCTGTATGCATACACTACTTTGGAAAGCTTTGCAAAGTTGGGTCTCAGGACTGACTGGATTCAAAATTTCACAAAAAGTGTATATATGACAATAAAATAAAAATAAAAGGTATAATCAGATGCAATTGCATAAAGAAGAACTGAATAACCTAATTAATGTTGATTTAAACTATATAACATTCCATAAAATACCATGCATGATCATGCATGTGAAGAATATGTGCATTTTAATTTATGGAAGGTTTGCTGTGAGCTATCAACATGATTCAGCTCTGAAAATAGAGATAGTAGATAACACAAGGAGAGGCATTTCCACTAGAGAAAGCAGTGCAAGAGACTGGATTCAGTTCAGAGGAGAATGGATTCAGTTCTGCTCCCCCTTGATCTACAAGAAGTTCAGATTCTCGCGAGTATAGGAAAAGGCTGATTGTAGTTTGGAGAGCTAATTTTATGAGACAAGGCTAGAATGTATTATCTTAATTATCATAGTGAAACAAAAGGTTGGAAAATATTTTTTTGCACTCTAAAAAGCTCATAAAGTTGAACACTAGGAAATAAAACTACTATTTTAGCTGAGAGCTAGTGCTTGGCATGTGAAAGTAGGTAAGCAAAGTGGTCATGTATAGGTCTAGGATTGAAATAATATAGAGGTTTTTAACCATTAGAAGAGGGAGGTTTGGACCAGTCTACTACTTTGCAATACTGGGAGCCAAAAATCCCTAAAGGATTTTAAGGGGAATCTTAAGAGGACTGTGTTGTGGGATTTACTTCAAGAAGAAGAAGAATATATATATTTAATATAATGGGTGGCTCCTTCAGGTTCTTGCTATCAGTAAATAGAAACAATCAATCAAATAAAACAAAAATTGAAAAAAAAAACCCAAAATATTAGTGACATAATAATTAGTTTATACATTGCAATCATTTATATTACAGTAGCAGATATTTAAATATTATAATCTAACTGTACAAAAAGAAATACTTTGAGAAAAAAATAAAATATTCCAAATTCATGGTCAATACTAATGTTATGAGTTTTCTAATCAGATTATAGCTACTTTGGACCCCATCAAGTTATATAATTACCTGCCCAGGATTGAGGGTCTTCAAAATCCATTTGTTAAAACATGTTGTGGTGCCATAAACACACTTATTTTATTGCATTGCATTTATGCTAGGTTGTGTACAATGTGTAATGGATATTTATTGTCTTGGAAGAGTGTGATTAGAGGGGCAGGATGTGAAAACAATATGCATTTCCCTGTTTGTGCTAAAACTAGAAGCCATTTGAATTCACTAAATTTCAGTAGGTGACATATAAATCAGGATTTTCTGACAAAACAATATAGGGTGAGCCTTCTAATAACAATGATTTTATGGTCTTGATGAGTCATAAAACTCCCTCTGCAAAAGTGTGGTATTAATTAGACACTCAGCAATATTTCATTATTGTGTCGTCAGTAGGCTATAAACAGGGCAAATGCAAAGTCAAATCTAATGTCACCTAACAGCATAACACATTAGCAAGAGTGAAAAAATAAATTTCCTATGTATACTAAGTTACAAGCAGTATGCATTTATGCTGCATTACGCTGCATTTATGCTGACTTGTTTTTATTCATGAAAGAGTTCAGAAACCACTAGAAAGATACTATGATGTTAATGTTTAAATTTGCCTAAGATATCTGTAGCATTACAGAGCAAAGTTTTAACAGGGATGCCATCTGCTTATATGAAATAGCTCATCTTCTCTGAATGAAAATGTATACAGGGAATATATTGTATCATCAGGGAAAGCCTCCCCAGAACATTACAGTAAATAATTTAGTTTTAATTTATTGTGAAAAAATGGAGCTCACTGGCTCCTTGAACAGTTTTAACTATGCTGAAATGATCTGTTGTATGTAGGGGATTACTGGAACACATATAATTTGGAGAGTTGCCTTAGAATTGATTGGAAAAATTTCTTTTTGGTCTTCAGCTCTGCTGTTCTATTTTCATTGTAAGTTTTTTTGTTCCCCAACTTAGCCTTTCTTAAAAAAGGAGAAAAGTCTATGTGTTCCTAATGCCAGTTGAATTACTTAAGCAAGCAAGTCTGAGCCCAGATGTAAAAACTTAGGGAAAGAAACTGATAGTCCCCAACAGAAAATAGGAATTATAACTGTTTTCTTTTCTATGAGACACTTTCTCTTAGGTCTCAGTTTGGCAGAATACTGGGACCTAAGAGAAGGCGTTATTTCAAGGAAAGAAATAGTTCTAGTTTACTTCAATAGGACTACTTCTGTACTAAAGAATCACATGGGTTTAAATATCTTACTGGATCAGCCTTTTAGGTTTTGGAATTTTCACTGGCTGGATGGGGACTTACTGTTGGGTCATTGTTTTTACTACCATGGCAATAAAATTTGAAACCTCTCCGAATAGACTGAGATGGGGAGTTCCAGACTAAAAATGGAAATGTGTGAGATTCAGTTATTGTTCATGCATTTTCCTCACACTCAAAGCTTAAATCTAGCAAGTAGTTATGAAGGCATTTTCCCTAGGCACACTTTTAACTGTGTATAAGCATTTGAATGGATGGACCCAAGTCTTCGTGATTTTAGTCATGACTTAGTTCTGTAACAAAAATGAGCACTTTCTACTGAAAAAAAAAATTGCATCTGGAAACTCTGGACTCATTTTGGTGATGTGGACTACTTTACATGGGGTGGTAACTTCCTTAGCACAGATTCACATCCCCTCTCCTTTCAATGGCAGTGGGTGTTGGATTTCCTTTGTCTCTCTCTTATGGCTCAGACATAAACCAAAAGTGCATATGAACACAGTACTGATCAACTGAGCATTTGTTGCTAACTGTGCACGTACTCCAGCTTGAGCTATATCGTGTTAGCTGAAACTTCTTTCTCTGAGTCTGTCGTGATCTGTTGAGGCAGGGTAAATCTCAAAGCTGTAATAATACGATTATCTGCAAGAGCCCTTTTAAATAGAAATTTGGTACACTTCTTAAAGAAATTTATGGGTTTTGAAGTTCAAGCAGGATAAGCAAGGAAAACAGTTATTTGTTTTTTTTATCTGAATGTAATGGATTAGGTCAGGCACAAAACATCTTATCTGAAGAGCACCTTTTAATGGTCTCTTTTGGCAAGACTTTTTAATGGTAGGGTATCCTTTTGGTTTTTTGGTTGTCTCACTCACAGAAGCAGCCCTGCATGTTAAAGTTCCTTAATGTAGCTGGTATTAAAATATATGTTATATGCTGGCTCTGCTTTAAGCAGAGTGGTTGGACTGAACAGTCTCCAGAGGTCCCTTCCAGCCTCAGAAGTTCTCTGACTCCATGAGTCAAATTTCAGTCCCCTTGAAGGTGGGGCTATCAGTCATGTTCAGGCATTGATTTCTACAAAAGATTAAAGGCTGCCTTTGCTGTATCATGAGGACTTACAGGACTGTTGTGCCCTGTGTATTTCTCTGATTGGTTTTTAGTGCAGTGAGAATTCACTTATGCACAGCAGGAAGACACTGACCATCCAACTCTGCCAGTAACAAAAAACAGCCATATACTAAAAATCTCAACACCCAGGTCAACATACAGCAGTCACAAATAGTAACTGAATAATACATAATCCATCACATTCAGGCTAAAAACCAGATTTAATGGCGTAGTTAGATTTTATAAGCACTTGAAATAGCACTTGGTTAGTAAAACCCAATAAAACAGAGCTTTTACAGTAATACAATATTTTTGTATATATTACACAGCAAATCATGTCTGAATTTGTTTTTAAAAAACAGTTAGTATTTACTGATTACAGTGTCCAATAGCTATCTGGTTAAATTCATAACTGGAAAACTTAATTTGAGCTGTCATTGTAAGTTTCTCATTCAAAATATCTCTTACACAGCAGCCTAGCAAAAACAAACAAACAAAAAGAAATAAAAAGTCCAATATATACAAGAGGTATGTTGTAAAAAATATCAAAGTCACTGAAACACATATATTAAATGAGATTTCTTGGTTTTATTCTAGTGATTATTCTCAGTGAGACAAGCACAAATTATTTCTTACCACTAGAGCAGGACCCACAATTCAGAGCCTGACAGTTCATTGAATTTGTTTCTGTATGTATGGAAAAGACAGAAATGGCATTGCAGAAAATGGCTGGGTAATGTACTCAAACAAAACATCAGGAGTATAGTATCCCTTCCTACCAGATTACTTTGCCAAAAACTTTATGGTATTTGAGTAGTGTACTGTATTGGGGAGGGAAAGGAGACATAAAATTTCCACATAAAGCTTTCTCTAATGGACTGTCAGCGATGTGAAACTCAAATGTATATGTCCACAATTGTTGCAAGAGTGCAGAGAGTGTTGTCTTGCAGTACTTGCACCTTTGTTTTCTGTACTTTTCAGTGGGAAAAATTGCTAGTTAGTAATTGCTGGTAAAACTGGTTTGCTGTTTGATGTCCAAAATCAGGATCCTTCTGAATCCTGTGCAAAGTGAGGAGCAGAAGGCTCCTGCAGTCTCCTGAATGAAATTGAAACCTTCACATCATTCAGCTTGTGAACACAGATTCTAATATAGCCTTAAGTGGCTAATATTAATGATGTTTGGCTTTGTTATGGACATAGAATCCAAACATATAATGAAGTACTTAAAATATGGCAGGTCCAGGCTCGAATTTAGTCTGTACATTTGGCTGCAAGGTAAATGTAGCAGTTTAGATACCATTCAGGAATGTTTCAGTTGCAGTAAGTTTAGTGAGCTGAGACATAAATGATCTTGACTGGTTATTCATCTTGGTTCTTTCACAACTTATGATGTTTCCAGTGGATAAAAATCTTTGCACTGTGAGACTATTGCTCAATTATTAGAGCTGTAGTGGAGGGAGACAGTCACTTTATGAATGAAAAGCAACACACAACCTGACTGCCCAAATATATGTCCAAATTTATATCCAGTCAGCCAAATACTGAGCTTCTGTATACCTATGTATATATAGCAAATGTGTTTTATGTCATGTTGTATTGAATCCAATTGTTCCATTAAAAACTTTGAACGTAAAATAGTTGTTAAAATAAGCTCTTTTCAATGCTTTTGCACATTATTTTAAATGCAATAGCTAATAGAATTTTCTCATTGCAAGGGACATGATTAATATCCTGCAAGATTAGAAGAACCTGCCTGGTCAGCTGAATTTCTGTTTTATTTTTTATATCTCTCTCTAGGCTCAGTAGCTTTTAATGAGTTCAATTAAACATCTTTGTTTTCCATTTAAAATATATTTACTTATACTTTAATGCTCCATCTGGAAGCCCTATATTTCTCAAAGAACTGGTTTTGGACATTTAAATATTCAAGAAGAAATAAGCTGGCAGAAGACCTGTGAAGTTAAACTGTATTTTGAAAACAATAATTCAAAATTCAGTTCTACAATCAGATGTGTCATTATAATGCATCTACGTCTGAACTAGCATTGCTCCAGAGATCTCTTTTACACCACAAATTGTAGCAGTTTGTGTGTTCATCTGGGCAGAGCAATCCAGGACATGCTGTGATGTCCATCTGCTCCTAAAACCACCTATAGTAGGGGGCTAAGTCCTACCTATGGGCTTATCTGCTAGTGTATATATATATTTATATAGGATGTATACAGTAGAATTCAGACCACTGGGTGTTCCTTCTAGGCTTACAGTTGTCACCACTAAAGACAATACGTAGAAGAAATGCTGCATTTTTTCATTTAAAAGACTCTCTATAACTATCTTTAAGTGGCTAATAAAGCTGTGTGAAACTTGTCTCCCATTTGTTCTTTCAGAGAAACTGGGCATCTTTGTCATCAAAACAAGACGCTGCTGGCCATTTCTCTGCTCTAGACTGGAAGTTAATTCTCCTAGAGCAATTGTGAACCAACCAATTATCACAAATACTATAGCTATAATATATAATGGATGGCTGACTGCCAGTCTTAATAATATTTTTGTTACTAACTGAAGTATGTAATTTATTTTCTATTCTACTTTTTGCAGAAACTGCACTCAGGTAGCTCTCAAAAGATATTTCCCTGTCAAGCAATAATTTTCTAAAGATTAATAATGTAAAAAAAATCCTGCAGAACACTAGACAAGTTTTATGGAAGTTTTAGTAACTTAGACGTAGTATTTAACATAGTTTTAGTAACTTAAACGTAGTATTTATTTATTTTTTAATTTAGTAAATTAAAACGTAATCTTTAGTTAATTGTTTTAAGTATAGGCCTGCCAATCAAGATACAAAAATGTGCATGGTTGCTAGCAAATCCACTGTAAGAATTTTAAGTTGATGTTTGCACAATTTGAAAGGAAATCTGCATTGATACTGTGAAAAGTAGAGAAAATTTAAGTTCCCTATTTGATATATTATTTTAAAGTCAATATTATTTTTGTGACCTCAGAGCAATGAGGAAAGGAAACACAGGAAAAATGCAAGAAATTTGGAGTTGAACTTTGATGATTCTTATAGGTTCCTTCCAACTCAGGATATTCTATGATTCTGTGATTCTATGATTTACTCATAGGGATTTTATTTAGTGGATCCTATAATGTATTTATAATTGATTCATTCTTGACTCCATTTATTTTCTTAAAGGAGGCTTTTGAACATCAATAGCATTTGCCTGAAATCTGGAAAGCTTGGCTTTCAGACAGCCCCAGAAAGTAACTGGCAGAAACCATCTCCGTGGACAACTCTTAGAAGCAATTGTATTCCTCTAGGAGTTAAAGAAAATGTATGTAAGAATATTTACCTGATATACATATTTAGACCATATTAATATGAATTTTTAACAGCTGGAATTTTGCACCATTAAAACCTGCAATAGAAAAAACTCCAAACACTTGTACATAAATACAACACACTTTTTATATGAATAACTCAAAAGTGTAGTTTAAGTGATTTAGAAAATTAGATTATTTGATCACTTCCCCAAAAACGAACATATAAGGCAATTCTTTGTTATTTATAGGCATTATTAAATACAATGGCATCCTCTACAATGCAATCCTCTACAAACTTCAACTTTGAGAAGCACTAAATTATTTGATCAGGGAGTTATGTTTTGTCATTAGAGAATTGGATGACAAAAATCCTTATTGGATTAAGATAACACAAATTTCTCTATACGTGGAGCCATTATGTTTTGGTGTTAATTTCATTGATATGGTAGATCAGGCCTTGAAATGACATAATTTCAGATTTCAGAATGGTTACTGCTGTATGACAGTTCACCCATTCCTTCATTCTTACATGGAAATGAGCTTTAAAATAGCCAAATTTTACAATTTTTGCATAATTGACATCATCTCAAAAAGAGTTCATGAAAATGGACCAGATTGAGACACAGAATCCAAAAGTTGCTAAATGTCATTTATTACTCAAGAAATATGTACTTATAACTTGAAACTACTGACATCTCTGCTTTTTTAATACAGTGATAGCACATATGGTTTTTTAATATTATTTTCTTTCTTAAAGATAAGCTAAATTTTCAATTAAAGTATATTTAAATAATTTCTGGAATTAAATTTGAATGAAGTTTATTACAGAAATTTTTGGTCTAAAGAAATCCTTAGTAATCTTGGTAGATCAGGCAATTTGTAAGAAGTACAGATTACATACACTGTTCAGCAGTCCACACACATATGGAGTTCAGTATAAAGCTGAGTTTATGGCATGTTTGGTGCTATCATGACTGAGTTGTAGGCAGCTCACAAGTGATCTGCAATGATTCTTTTTGTTCTTCATTAGCTTTCACTGCTCCTGATACCACTTCCAATGATAAACTTCAACGAGCTCCTCATTAGATCTCTTTTTAAAATGGGATAATTTTCTTTTAGAATTTCACCTTGAAAGAACATTTTAGCTTAATTCAGCAAAGCATTTCTTCAGCTGCCTAAAAGAAAATAGTTACACTGACTGTTTTCTTTCTTCACCTGAACACATTGGATATTAATGGTTTTTTATTTGTTTATAAGCATTTGAAATAATTTCAAGTCTATACCATAGTTGAACAGTTTGATGGTATTTATATCAGATATTCCTCATAAATCATTATACGCCTAAGATAAGCACATTAACAAAAGTTATTGTATTTTAGAATAATTAGACTGATACATTAATCAAAACTATATCAGACCATGCTGTTAAATTTCAATTATGTATAGATTTTCCTCTCCACTGTTCAGCTTCCTGTAGTTTATCAGATTTGTTTTCTGGATAATTTTCTACCCGCATCTTTGACACAATCCTTTCATTTTCAACTGTGCTATTTGACAGCATGTGAATACTTATGTCAGAAAATACAATATTCATGCACATATACATATTTCCTCAATTTTTTGTTAGCCATATTATCCCAAATAATTTTTGAAGATATTGATTTTTACATGAGCATTTTCCCTGAAGTCAGCTGATTTTAATATTTGGACACTAATTACTTTTCTCTTGTAAAAAAATATCTAATTACCATATTTCCAAAACAAAAGGAGTTTTAAAATTAATCTTGAAAATGGCATATCCTTATTACCTTGTATTGTAGTAACCAACAATATACTTCAGAGGATTTTTTGTGTATGTTTCATCACCTTATTTACCACAATAACTTGAGTATTAGAACAATAAAATAGCAACACTCCTGAGATTCCTTTGAGGTTTTAAATTGTTAGTGCTATAGAAACAGTGCTGTGAGCTGATGCCAACATATGTTCCTGGAAACATTTATAATAATATTACAGCTTCAGCAGAGATGGTAATGGTACAAACAGGGCAAAGGAAATACCAGAAATGCAGCAGATGCAATAGATTATATGCCTTGGAGAATATTCCACTTATGTATTTTAGGTCCTGTCCATGTAAATCAAAAGGATGTTGTCAGTAAGATATATCACAGTCAAAATAATATGCAGTGGCAGCAGCCTCCCCATGCTGATGGAATAGATCATGATTTTTGAAATGAAGAAGACTTCCATACCATAGCTGAGATATTATAAACCAGGGGAAAATAATATGATTTAAACATCTGAATGATTGTGAACTGTGATCAAATTTATGCTGGAAGTTCATATGACTGATAAGGCCATATCAACTTTATCAACTTTATTTTAAGCTGATAGGGCTGCTTTATGTTGAGTTGACAAGCGTGTTTGAACTTGATCTATGTTTTATTCCTGCCCTAAATGTTTGTAGCTTTCATTATTTCTCAGGCTTGTAAATCTGGATGCTGAGCAGTTTTTGAGAAATTGGAATAAATACCCATCAAAGGCAAGCGTACAAGTCTTGATTTAGAAGACAGCACTTAGAGTGCCTGTGATGGTTGAGTATGGCATAGGCCTCAAGAAAACCTCTTCTTATTTTTATGAATTCAGATCTGCAAAGAGTTTTTTTACCAATTTTGAAGTGAATATTTTAAACACATAAGTAAAATATTACATGCTTTAAAAATATTTTTCACTCTTCATAATAAATAACTTTTAATATTGTATTCTAAATAACTCTGTGCTAAGAATTGGAGCTAATTTTGCCTTTTGTAATATGGAAATTCTCACAGTGCCTCTTGAAATTCCCTTATGAGTAGAAGATTAACCTTACAAGTTTGTATAAAGAAGAGAGTAATAGAAAATTGTTAAGCTATTCTACAACTAAAGCATATTTAATGTACATTGGTACCATCATTTCTTTGAAATTACATATTATATACACATTAATATCAAAAGATATTTTCTTTGAATAAACAGTAAAAAAAAATTGTAATTTGTCAAATAATGTTGACATATAATTTGCCAGAAAATAGATTGATTTTTAACCTTATTTAATTAATACTAGATAATTTGATAATAAAAAGGCTGAGTTCCAATCTATTATTCTAATTTTTTTTTAAATTACCACACTGTGTCTTAAAAGCAGTACCAAGGGACAGACCACATTCGGAAACTGTGTAGTTAAATCAAAGCTTTTCTGCTTGTTACTTTACTCTGAAAACTTGGAGATTAGTGAGAAAATCCACTTGTGGCCACATATCAGTGGAGATGGATGGACAATTGTCCTTGTCACCTAGTGGATGATACCATAGCTCTGGTGGTTATAAGTGGGCTGTGTAGCTTTGAATAGCTGACATGACAGTAATGTATGGATCAGCAATTAATAGATGGTTTTAATAATTCATCTACAGTGACTGTAGAGTGACTCCTTTAGGTAATCTCAATGCTTTCAAAGATTGTGCTGAATGTATTGATTGTAAAAAACCACAAAATGCCAAAAATAATTTTGGAAAATCATAAGAGAAGTGTAAGCTTTCTGATTCAGAGGAAATCTTTCATGGAAATAGAGACAAAAACAGGTGACAGGTTGTGGATGGCTTTCCCATCGAAGCTTGCATACTTTGTGAATTCAGCCAGATTCTGATATCAATTGTGCTGCAATAATCTACTATCTATCAAGCAGCTTTACATACCCTATCACTTGATTTAATTTCCCCTTAACAGAGTGTAGAATACTTGAAGCAATTGTTGCAGCACAGACTAAACTTTGATTTATGCAGATTTTTCAGGATTTCACCCCTTGTTTTTTCCATAAAATTGCTTAGACTCTGTGCAGAGTGCTGAAGGACTATCTCTAGAATATCATATATTTGGTACTAGGAATAGAATTAATGAAGATTCACATCATTTACACAGGGAAGTTTTTAATAAGTTCTCTGTAGTGATTTAATTTCAATATGAAAACTATCCTTGCTTAAAAAAATAACTTATTTTAGTATTGGATCATGAGATTGAGCTCCAAAGATTTACAAGTCTCTCAGCTAACTCATGTACAAATGATCCTTCATACCTTTATTTTATTCCCCCTGTACACTTTGGAATACAATTCCCAGGTATATTCTCATCATGGAATAATTCATCAGGTTTCCTGGCAAAATCATAAGAGCAGGTTTTAATTTACATGGAATCTCTTCAGGTTCTTTTAGCATTTCCAAAGTAACCATATGCAGCAATTTCATAGCGTGTAATGAATTCTGCACGGTGGTGGTTTTTCCTATCAGTACAAGAAATGACCTCAGTTAGGTAGCAAGCAGAGTTCCCTCTGATACTGCATGCTTTTCATTAAAGGACAGCTGACACATATTAATTTCTTGCTTAACTGTGACACTGACCATAGAGGGCTGCAGCAATTGATTTATCCATTCTGCTGAACTCAGATAATAAGACACTCAGGTCATTTTGCTGCTGCCAGTCATTTCTATCTGCTAACTCTCTGGACACATTGCCTTCTCCACAAAGATGTCTTTGTTGCTCATGTTTTAAGATTTAAATCTATTTTTTTCTTATATCCTCAAAATTCCAGGTTGTGAAAGCAGTGTTCTACAATAAAGGACTTTTTGTTTCATATGAATCAGGCTGTTAGCCTGTAATGATAAAAAAACTCAAACCAAAAGTAGTCATGCTCTCCCTAAATATTAGAATTATGCTTTTTTTTTTCAAGGATGGAAGCTCTCATAGTTATCATTGACTTACCATGGACTCATTTTCTTTCCACTCTATCATTGCTAAACCCTATCATGCTACCTAAGGATGTATATAATTTTGTGATATACAGTAGTTGAGGACTGTGTTTTAGGTGTGAAATTTCTCTATTGTTCTCACACATCTTCCAAGGAAACCAGATGACATTAACTGGGTTTTCTTTTAATGACATCACACTGGAAGATGTGTTCCAGGTGTCCATTATTTCAACAGCTAATTTTCTTCAGTTATAGGACCAGCCTCAGTCCCACAAAATAAAATCCCTGAATATTTACAAACCAGTATTGAATATTTCAATGTACAGGTCTCTTCCTAACAAGCTGTTTCTTTTAATTCTCTTATAATTATTATTTCTGATTTCCTGATCCTTCAGAGGATGGATGGATGGATGGATGGATGGATGGATGGATGGATGGATGGATGGATGGAACTCTGCTATTAGAAATAAAATATCAGTTTGAGCCTTGAAGAAAAAGATTCACTAGTCCTACACTATTATCTCTTAATAATTAACATAGGTTTGGGAGCTTTTACTCCTATAAAATCAACGGGAGTTCATTTTCCTTACACAAGAATAAAATTTGCCATTTTTCCATCTCTAAATTGAGGCTTGTCTCATAAATCTCATAATCTGGGAATTAATCACAAGATTTTAATGTGCCTTGGTAAAGACTTTAAGTTTTTTGAAGTGTGTGGCACTGTAGCATAGTAATTCCATTTGAATTCATAGCATTCAAAGGTGGCTGTGAGCCTTTTGGACAGGTTTTGATCCTGGAATCACTGTTTAGTGGTTCAACTTCCTTACAGTATTAAAGCCATCCTGATCCCAGAGCTGGTTAGAACACATCCCTTCTCCATTGTGTTGAGAGAAAAGGTATGAACTGGCATCATGAAGTTGTGCTGTATTGCATGTTTGAACAACTGGCTCAGTCAGCTTGAGGGTTACTAGCTGTGTGTGGATGCAGCAGTGAAATACTGCTTGCTGAAAAACTTTGGTATCCTTGTAATTTTTAAAAGCAAGGATCTTTGATTAGAGATAAGATTAAAATATTTTAAGCTAATAGTTCTTATGTTATTACTGTTTGCAAATAAGGATGCATAATTACATAAAATGTATTCCAGATTCTTATACATAATGGATCTAACTACATGGACATCTTTTTGAGTTATGATATGAAATTGAAATTGTGTGTAATCCTACTAATGTATCAGAATTACAGCAGAAAAAAATAGTATGTTCATCAGATATGAAAGCCATCAATGTAAGCTGGCAAAAAAGGCTTAATTATGATTCATAATGAATTATATAATTCATTATGAATAGTATACAATACTATTTATGATAATTCATTATGAATAGTAGTGCAACTATTTTTCATTCAGTAAAAAGTGTGCAGAAAAAGAACTGCATATTGCACTTGAATCGTGATAAACTGAAAAATCTGGAAGAGAATTTGTACTTATCTATAAAAGTACTTATTTTAATGCATCAAGGTCTGTATAATATCTACTGGTTATAACACTTCTCTCTTTTTGGCTCTCTGTTTTCTAGTGTGTGATACGTCCAAATCAGGGGTGAATTTGATAATCTGAGTTACAGTAAATTTTATTATTTTCGTCTTACAAGCCAAAATTTTATGACAAAGGCATTTAACACAGATTTTTAAGTACATTCATAATAACATTCTTTGAAGACCTTTTAAAATTTGTAGTGTATTTCTTCCTCATATAAAAAATAAAAAAATATTTTCTTACTTTTTAAAATCATATAAATGACAAAATATTGCAGATGTGAAAGAAATACCCAAATGCTGTAAGATTATTTAAACTGCAAAAATTAATATAAAAGAGTTATTATTAATACTAAATTTCCCTGAATATTGGTAAAAGCATGAAGTAAATTCTGTGTCAAGAGCCAAAAATTATCATGGTGTCTTGGATCACTGATACCATCATCTATCCATCCAAATACTTCTAAAATATTCAAGACAGAAACCAAGTGTCTTCTATACACAAAGCAAAGTGCTGTTCATGTGTATCACAGGGAAAATATTTAATCTTTTTCTGACACGAAAAGATCACGTACAGGGTTTTGAAAGATTGCTACTTACTTTAGTTCTCCTTCATGAGAGTTCTTTGAGCAGTTGGAGTTGCAAAATATGCTGTGCAACAAGTCACTGAAAATCAACTCAGATAACACTGTCCGAACTGGATAGTCTAAGAAAAGAGATATGTACTCATAGATTCTTGCTTCTGTGAACTTGTTATCATCCAAATTCTAGACCTAACAGAGCTGAAGGATTATAGTGTTATCAATTTTCCAAGCCAAGCAAATTAGGATGTTTTTCAACAGTTGAATTTACCAACTTCACACTGTACAACAAAGACTGTCATTCCATAAGAAATATATGAGCTGCTGGCTCGGATAAGATTCAATAAATATTAGCTCTGCAAGGCTAAACTCTTTAAATTATAAGTGCTTCTGGAAAGGAAAATTCCTGGCATCTCATGAGTCACTAAGAGAATTAAAGATCCATATATGAGCCTTGTGATGGAAATGAAAATATTTTATTATGTGCTGACATTTTGAATTGCATATTATGAGGTATTATCTTTTGCTGAAAAGTTAAAGAGCAGTTTGTTGATCTCTCAGAAAAAATCTTCACTCATGCCATCACTGTTTATAATGCTTGTAAGAGACCGGGGTTAAGAATTTCTGATCCACTATTAAAGGGTTAAGGAAAAGCTTTGTTGTAAAACATTGTAAGCAGACATCTAAACCCATGGCATCATGAAATGCAACTTTGAGTTCCTTAAAACATTCAGTTGTGTTATTTACTTTTCCATCTTTTCATAGTCATGAACAGAAGTAATGACGCCAGAGTTAGGCATGTCCTAGAATGTATGGCAGAATGAGAAATTCATGTCTTCTACATGGCTGCTAAATGTTGGAAATACCTTATGTCTCTGCCATCACTGTTTCATGTCCAAGTTAATAAAAGACCATAAGTTAATGTGAAATTGGGTTTCCTACTCTTACCGTGTGAAGATATAGAACTGCAATTATTGTTAATTTTGTAAAAATCTGACTTTTATAATATTAATAGCTATGAAATGCAGGCAGCTAAGGGAAGTGTTTCAGTCCCAATCCTTATTCTGAAGCTGTGGTGGGACTTATCATTTACTAAGAAAAAAAAAATTAAGTGGTGATTGATTGGAAAAGCATTTCAGTCTTGAGAAGAAACAAAGCAGATGAGTTGACAACACTGCATATTCATGAGTGCTGTCTGATGTAAAGCAATAATGAATCTGTGCATCTAGTGGAATACAAGACAAAAAATGTGAGATCTGTGGGACTGTATTTAAGAATTTTTTAAGAATAAGTTTGCTTTGATGAAGGTTTACCTTTTGCTTTGATGAAGGTTTACCTTGTATATTTGACTAAGAGAAAATTCATAATACGAAAAATAAAACAAACTTAGTCATTCCTATGTTCATTTTCAAGCATAATTGTAGAACAAATTCTTGGAGAAATTTTGAGTAGCTGCATGGTGGCTTGGAAAACTGAAAATTCATACAGGTAAGGATTGGATCTGATTTCTGAAGTGTTGCCTGTAACATGTAAAGGTAAATATGTTATGGACATATTGTCTGCCATGGAAACGTTTATGAAAGAGACTAAATGAGAAGGGATTTCCATTGAAATATGTGGATTTACCACTGGCTTACATTTTATTACACTCTTTCTGGTAATGTGAATGGAACTACAGATGCACCTTTATTCCATTTCTTCAATTCAACTGCTACTTGAATTTCTCATCCTTATAATTAGAAAGCATGTACCTATAGAAAATAACAGCAGCAAAATAGATTGTTCAATTTATTTGTTGGCTGATGCATTCTGGCTGACTTACTCTAGAACAAATTTGCTACTTGTCCCTGTTTTGTACTTTGTGTAAAGCTGATGGAAAGCTTTTAAGTGAGTTGTTCAAAACTTTATTTTCTTTGGTCTGGTTCTGAGTTTCTTTTTACTTTGCTCTACTTAACTAGTCATGAAGAAATTTCTTATTCTGTTTGCCTGCTAAGGTTGAATTTCTGAAAAAAAGCCAGAGAGTGTGAGCTAATATTTTTAGTTCAAGATAAGTGGAAAGAAAAAAAAAAAACAAAGCTCAGCATCAGATGCAGTGTCATTGCAATGAGCACTCAACTGTCAACTTGTTTTCTTAGACCATGAAGCCCAAGCAAAATTACAATTCAGTGCATTCCCAGGGGTCCTATCATTGGATACCAGGGAGAAGAGACCAACACCTTGTTCTGCACTTCTTGTCTTTGAGAAGCTGGAGAGAACCATGAGGTCATTCCCTCATATTGACTATTCTACAAACTAGACAAACCTGAAGCCCTCGGATCCTCCTCACAGGACGTTCATTTCTGCCCTTTCACCAGCTGCTCAAATGCCTTCTCTTGGATGGAGCTTCACATCTGTGGGTCCCAGAACTGCACACAGTGCTCAAGGTGAGGCTGCACCATCAAGTTCAGAAGGAAAAGAAGGAAAGAAAGAAGGAAAGAAAGAAGGAAAGAAGGAAAGAAGGAAAGAAGGAAAGAAGGAAAGAAGGAAAGAAGGAAAGAAGGAAAGAAAGAAAGAAAGAAAGAAAGAAAGAAAGAAAGAAAGAAAGAAAGAAAAAGAAAAAAAGAAAAAAAGAAAGAGAAAGAAAGAGAAATTGATGCAGCTGGAGTAGGACTGGAAAGTAGCTGTCAAAAGAAATTGTGGCAAACTTTGTTGTGAGAAGTTCTAAACTAAGGGAGGGTAGAGGACCTTGTATAAGGCTCAGGCTTTATTTAAGGCTGCAGTTAGGTTGAGGGAAAAAGAAAGGCCAGAACTGTGGATGGAGTGGGGCTGCAAAGGCTCTGTCAAAGGAAAGAATAGATAGAGAGAATTTCGCTGTCAGCAAAAGGCTGTGAGGGCTTTCATAAGACTTGTCCTTCAATCATGGTTTGAATTAAATTCTTAATTTCTCATATATACCCTATAATTTCCCTCTGAGGAAAAATCATTTAAATAGTCCTGTGAATGCCTAAGGTTACTGTTGCTTTGATTAGGTCAATGACTAGCATTCAAATGAAAATATGCCAGTCTTTCTTTTCAAAAAGAAAGAGATGTCCTAATCTCCCATGTTTCAAAGAAGGTCTAAGACATAATACTTTACCTAATATGGGCTTTCATGTGAGTTTGTACTGTTTCCTGAAAGGTAATACGTCTGCTGGTGAAGTAAGAACGCCACGACCTGCCTACTTGGTAAGGAGTTCTGTAGTGCCAAATGGAATATACCAGACTTGAAGTCAAATTTTCATTGGCTGTTTTTGTACTATTGTATCATCTCAAGCCTGTTAGCTTGAAACCATTATTGAAAATAAGTGCTAATAAATGCCAGTTTTGTAAACTAAATTCAGATATTGTAATGTTATCTGAATAAAGGCTAAGCAAATTGAACAAAGATGTGACAGGGATCAGATGGATGGTGAAAACCAGGGGATTATTATGGGATGTTTAGGTGACAAGTTGAAGGCAGAGAAAATGATGACTCAAGAAAGACTTGTGTGAAATTGGAGGGAATTATAGTAGAATTCCATGGCCACATACAAGCAGCTGCTGGTTATTCAGTAGCCATATCTGAGTCTATGGCTTAATCATCATAATATGTTCTATAACTTATTACATATTATTTTTGACTATAGTGTGGGCTTAGTCTCTCTACTGACAGGTGCTAGGGACAAGAAAAAGCAGGGCTGGGACATCCACAGGGCTGGGACAGAAGAAATCCTACAGGCTCTGTAGTCAACCAAATTCAATGACTTTAGGTAAGTTGAATTACATTATGTTCTTCATATACAATCTGTTATAAGTAGATAATAGAGTGTGCTCAAATATGTGCCACTCAGGGATATTCCATGTCTTATGGTGGCAATATGCATATCTAGCTTAATGCAGATTTTGGAGTATGACAGAATTGAAACAGAAACAGCTTGTGACTCAGTTTCTGCTTTAGAAGATTATTGTTAAATAAATTTTGAGATTAAAAAAATAAAAATAAAGCCTCAGACAGGAACTAGTTTATATTTTAATGAAATTTGATATTTCTGCTTTCTTAACTACTAAAAGAAACAGTAATTAGGCTAGGAGTATTTGCAGATATATTTCTAAAATTAAGAAAAATATGCAAAATAAATGAGGTGAAATTTCTATTCTCTGAATTCTCACTTTCATTTTAATTCCTGACGTCTTCACCTACCCCTAGATGGAATTCCATAAGTATCTATATGGGAGCACTGGGACTGTAGAACAGTGTAAATCAATGGCTGATATTTGTGAGAGTCATCTGGAATCAGTTACACAGACCTCTTTCATAACTGTGATACACAGCTATTTGTATAAAGCTATTCTTAAAAAAAAAGTGATTTCTGAACATAAGTAGGGGCTATATTTTCAGATGAAGAAGGAGTGTACTGGGCATTGGACTCAAAATCCAGAATTTCATGTCCACTGTCTTTGCTCAGTTGAATCTGGCCATGCCTTGGCCATTTCCTCCAGGCAAATTTGATGCTGTCTAGTGAAGTATGTAAATATCATGCTAGGTGTTTTTTATTTATTTCTTTGCCATAATTATTCCTTATTAGAGTAACATAATAATTTGGCGTGATTTCTTAACATGTCCTTTTTGCAGATGTGTATTTATATTAAGCCATCTTTCCCTCCCTCTTGGCTTTATTTCTTTCTCATCCATTGCAGGATTTAATGCTGCTGAGTCAAAGCACTACAGCAATCCAGAATATGTCTCTGCAAAGACATAATAAGATGTAATGATTTAATCCCAAGTATATCACAAACCTATATGAGGGAATAGGCATCTGTCTTCTTGACTTTGTGGGCATAAGTCTCTTGAATTTCATGAAATCATGCTTATTTAAACCTGCTGCAGATTTGCCTTAAATAGTCAAGATGTATTCAAATTTATTCTTATGTATATCCATTTTTAGCTGCATTAGTTTTGTTTTTGTTTTTTGGTTTTTTTTGGTTTTTTTTTCCTTTGGGGTTTCCTAAATATAATGGAAATAAGAATTAGAGTTTGATGACATAAAAAATGCAAGTCCAAAGTTCCTGGCCACAGACTCTTGCCAGTAATTAAATTAGCCTAGATCTGCACCAAAGCAGTCTGTCAGCATCCTTGCCGTGCTCTGTCAAGATTTTATGCTTATTGGAAAAATGTTTACCAAAGTAGTCAAATCTTAATCAGGAACATGTTAAATAGAAAGAATAAATTGGAATTCACTTTGTGGCACAGTGTGTATTTATATCTGTATATATATATGTGTACATGTTTTTCCATATTTTAATATATATCCCACTTCAAATTAAATCTGAGAACAGTCTTATCAAGAATCTTCAAAGTCTAAAATCAGGCTCAGTATAAGTGAGTCTTCTAGAAAGTGTCACTGCATGGACAAGTTACTTAGACTGGTAATGTATAATAGGAGTCTACTTTAATATTGATATCGTAGAATTATATAATTTTTGGTTTAAAATACTCTCTAGGATCATCTAGTCTGACTATTAATCTAAACACTACCAGGTCCACAAATCAACCATGCCCCCAAGTGCCATATCTACACATTTTTTTGAGCACTTCCACGGATGGTGATTCCACCGCTTCCCTGGCCAGTCAGTTCCACTGCTCAGACCACCATTTTGGTAAAGAATTTTTCCCTAATATGAACTTCCCTGGAACAATTTGAGACTGTTTCGTCTTATCCAACCTCTTGTTACCTCACCTTGCTACAACATCCTTTTAGGTAGCTGTAGAGGGTGATAAGGTCTCCCCTTAAACTCCTTTTCCCCAGGCTAAGCACCCCCTGCTCCTTCAGCTGCTCCTCATCAGACTTTTGCTCCAGACCCTCCACCAGATACGTTGCCTTTCTTTGTACATGTTATCTAACAATACATGAAGAATGATGAGACACTTGATTATCCTGACCTAAAAGAGGAAAATGGCATTTTTAAAAATTAGTTTCTCCAGAACTGAAGAATGTTATTCCCACAGTGAATGGAAGGCTTCTCTCATATGCCCCTATTCAAAGCTCCAAGTATTTTTCAGTAGAATCCATAGGTGTATTTGGCCACGGATTATATGAGTTCAGGGGTATTATATTTCAGAGTTTTGAAAAACCTTGGTTTGCCTTTACAGTATAGGTGTCTGCTAGCAGTAAATTCCAATTACACTGTTCAGAACTTAAACACTTTTTACCAAATTATACCAACGGAATGCACAGTCTCACAAGTTTACAAGTTTACTAGCTTCTGACAGTCTCAAAGCAAAGAAGCTTCCACTGAGGTTTTGGATAACACTTTATACAAAAGGGAAAGTTGCATAAAAATTAGAGAAGTCTCCTTCAGAACTCTTAAAATATGCATTCTTATTTTCTGAGCTTTACATTTTATTCCCACAGTGAATGTATCTCTCACTCAGGGATGAAAAAGTTAAACAAAAGATACTTGATCTTTTCACTTATTCTGTATTCAGTCAGGATGCTGAGGCCTTCAATACAGAGATCCATGTAGGTTTAAACCATTTATCCTAAGTTCATGCTCAGTAGCCTTTAGTTCTCAGTAGGAGACTAGTCATTTTTGAGAGACTATCTGTCTTTAAAATAAAATTACACAATATGTAGCCATTGACATTCAGTTTTCTTATCCTACTTTATTTCTGCTCGTTTCAAGAGTCCAAAGGGCAAAACAGAAAAGACAGGGATTTCAGGAGAAGGAGAACATATTTTATTACACTTGGCATAGACTGAGGGTAATGTAAAATAATAGAATAATTTAGGTGGCTCCACCACTTCCTTGGGCAGCCTGTTGCAATGCTTGACAACCTTTTTGTGGAAGACATTTTTGCTAATACCCCATTTTGCTAATACTCTTCCTGACGCAGCTTTGAGGTTATTGCTTCTTGTCCTTTCACTTGTTGCCTGGAAGAGAAGAGGCTGACTCTCATCTGATTAAAAGCTCCTTACAGGCAGCTGTAGAGAGGAATAAGGTCTCCTTTTCTCCAAGGTGGAGAACTGCAGTTCCCTCAGCCACTCCTCATCAGACTTGTGCTCCAGACCCTTTACCAGCTCTGTTGCCCTTCTCTGGACATGCTCCAGCCCCTCAATGTCCTTCTTGAAGTGAGGGACACAGGACTTGATGTGGTGCCTCATCAGAGCCAAGCAAATCAGGACAATCACTACCTTACTACTACACACTCTAGTGTCCTAGACACTATTTTTGATGTCTCCCAGGTTGCTGTTGGCCCTCTTGGCCACCTGGGCACACTGCTGGCACCCCCAGGCCCTTTCTCCCCATGCAGCTTTCTATCCCCTCTTCCCCAGTCCTGTAGTACTGCACTGGGGTCACTGTGATCCAGTTGCAGGACCTGGGGCTTAAGTGTAGCTGCAGTCTCTTCCTAAATTCTTCCCAAGAAAGATTTCCAGAGACATTCTTCCTCATCACAGTCTCTACTCTATGCAGGAACATACATCTTTTCATAACTCCACTTGCCTCTGATCTGTGTAAATGCTGTAGGGCTGAATCACTGGCTCTGAAAAAAGTCTCTATTATCTGCTACCTATTATATTTGTGTTATACTGACATTACACTTTACACCAGAGTCTGCTTAATATAGGAAGAACATTTAGTGAAACAACATAAATCTATGTTAATTTTCTGTTTCATCTCACTTTCCCTGGACCTATAAGTTAAAATCAGCTAATAGCTTTCTTTTTAATGAGAGTTTAATGGCAAAAAAGATGTTTTACAACTGGATTTAGTGTTGTCATGGTTACATAGTTGGCAGATATTATCTTTTTTATCTATATAGGTTTTTTTTTTTTAATGGATTATAGGAATTAAGAAACAATCATTAATTGACATGATTTGTTAAAGAGAGTTTAGGGAAAAAAGAGATAACTTTTTCAAGTTCTAAATATCACTTGAAGCTTGTTTTGCATCTTCTGTAATTGCCATTTAATATTATGTATAATTAGGGCACAGTTCAGTAAAATCACATTATTTAAATTTATTTTCTCCAGAGTTGAAAGTTTTTATTCTCACAGTGAGCTGAAGGATTTAGGGAATGCTTGGCAGCAATTGCTTATAATAGTACTTGTGAGATGAGTGTAGTGAATGCAGATGTCATGAACTCTTCAAAGGGTAACATTAAAATCATATTTGCTTTCTGATATATTTTTATCTTGTAGAAGCAAGACAGTTGCTATTAACTGATGTAAGAAAGATTCACAGTGGGGGTTTTTCTGGAAGAACAACTACACAGGCTTAAACTAGTAGTTTTTACAAATGCAAAACTGAAATTGAATAATGATCATGTTACCAGCCTTCTAACTTTTTACATTGCTCAGAGAAAACACCGATTATATCTTTATGTCATATTTATTTGCTTTCTGAACTGTGCAGTTATTCTTTAAGAGTGAACAACCTGTGACAATGACCAGCCATATGAAGGTCAACAAGGGCAAGTATCAGATTCTTCACCAGGGATGTGGTAACCCTGGATATATAGACAGATTGGGGAATGAGATGCTGGAAAGCAGAACTCTAGAAAGGCACCTGGGGGTTCTGGTTGATGGCCAGCAGAACATGAGCCAGCAGTGCCCTGGCAGCCAGGAGGCACCAGACAACCTGGGGTGTACTGGGGGGTGTCAGGCACAGCATCACAGCTGGGCAAGGGAGGGGATTGTCCCCTCTGCTCTACTCTGCTCTGCACTGGGGCAGCCTCACCTCAAGTGCTAGGGGCAGTTTGGGGTGCCACAATATAAAATATACTTTAAACTATTGGAGAGTGTCCAAAAGGAGTGCCATGAAGATGGTGATAGACTTAGAGGGGAAGCCACTTGAGGAGGTCACTTGGACTATTCAATCTGGCGGAGACTGAGGGGAGGCCTCTTTGCAGTCGATGAATTGGTTGTGAGGGGAAGAGGACGCACTGATCTCTTCTCTGTGGTGACCAGTGACAGGACCTGAGGGCATGGCCTGAAGTTGTATCAGGAGAGGTTTAGGTTGGATATCAGGATAAGGTTCTTCACCCAGAGGGTGGTTGGGCATTGGAACTGGTTCTCCAGGATAGTGGTCACAACATCAAGCTGATAGAGTTTGGGAAGCATTTAGACAATGCTCTCAGGCACATGGTGTGACTTTGAGGATGCTGTTGTGCAGGGCCAGGAGTTGGACTCGATGATCCTTGGGGATCCCTTCCAACTCAGCATATTCTGTGACTCTGTGTGTGTGTGTGTGTGTGTGTGTGTATCTGTGAAAATTGAACGAGTCAGTGTTCCTTATGAATCCTGACTTCCCAATTCAGATTACTCAATTGCCAAATATTCTTGCTATTACCCAGGAAAAAAGCAGGATATTAAAAATTCAGCTACCATTAACCTCCACTGTTATGACTGAGATAAATACTCCAAGTGAAAAAAATGGAAGATGGTTTTTTTGTTCTTTCTTGAATTGTCGCTGTGGGTCACTATCAATCACACACGACACACGTTCTCAAGAGAAGGCTGAAAAAGATTTATTTAAATATCTGACTCCATATTTATAGTATTTACACAAGGACCAGGGATTGGAGGAGAAGCAGGACACCTCTCCCATCACACTGGTCAAGACAAATGTCAATCAGTCACTTTCCACTCCCAAGAGAAGGAATTTCCAGCGACCTTGTCTTAGCATAAACAAGCTTCCAATAATAGCATCGATTCATGAGAAAGTGAACTAGGAACTACCAAACATTGAGTTAGAAAGTGCATCAGGAAAACCTGGAAGAATCAGGGCGACATTGAATTTTCATGATAATTGTAAATTATCCACACCAAGCTGAGGGTATAGTTTTGCTTTCTTCTTGCTGGTATTTTTTTTTTTTTTTATTTTCAGATCTTTTAATATGGGGAGGTGAGATTTGAGGCAAAGTGATGAAACTCCATGAACTTATACTATATTTCTTGGCGAAGTAATGCAGGGCCAGACTGACATAGCCAGAGTTAAAAAATGTCTCTGTATAATGTTTTAATATTGTAATGACTAAGAATCATCTAGACTGTCATAAAGAGATGTGGTTATTGGTACACTTCAGACTTTTTCACAAACAAGCCTTATCTCCTACTGTTTATAGAAAAGGCACAGTCTTAATCACAGTGTACAAGTGTAAACATTTGGTTGGGTGAAAATGCTGATCTTAATTTTATAGAGAGAAGCCACAATTTGTTCCTGCGACAAAGTAGCACATACTGCCTTAGCACGTTATGACGAGGGTGGTGAAAGCCCTGTTAGCTTCCTCTTAAAACCTAGGCTTAGTTGTCTCTATAGTTATAATATTAGATTTCTTGATCAAGTTTTAGCAGGATATACTTCTTAGAGCTCTCACAGCTCAGTTGCATGCACTCCCAACCTTTCCTTGTGTGTAGCCATGAAAATTTCTGTATATTTTTTGATACATTTGTTGTTCTTTCCTGTCTATTTCTACCCAGAAACTTTGGAGACTTTTGACCTCAGAATCTGTGGCATAATTGTAAAAAGAATTGTTCAAATCCCTCATCTAACAAGGGCAGAAGTTCTAAAGAGAAAGAAAACATACATGAATTATAAGAAAAATAAATTCACAATCAATGTTTTTGCCACATTTACTTACAAAATTCCTTAAAGGTTCATTGCCATGGTACAATACAGGAAAAATATTCCATAGAGATATTTGAATGCCTTGACATGAGCTTTTTGTATTGTAACTAGAATATTTTTATTGTTAAATATTCAAAGCAGTTATATATAATCTATTTTTAATAGATACATCAACATTTTGTACATGTATGTATTTATCAATCAAGGCCAAATGCTTGGAAAATTAGACACATGCATACACATTGCAGATATTTATGTTAGTTATAAGTCAAGACAGAAATAACTTCTCCTCCTTCAATTGTCATGCCGTGTGTTTAGAATGTAAATTAAAACCAGCCAATTGTGTCTTTCCCTTAAGTTCACCAGAAGGTTAGAAATGAAACTGTCTCTAAACAGACATGGAATAAGACTGTTAAACCAGATGGCTCTGTTAGTGACCATGGGAAAAATCTATTACTGGCAAGACATTAATGTGCACACATTTGCAGTGACTCAACAAAATTTTTCATTATATTATTCCAGAGCAGATCTTTTTTGAATTAAATTTTAGATGTATTTTAAATTGGAAAATTATAAAGGATTGCCTGCATTTATTTGGAGACAGGAATTTTTCTTTATTCCTAATTTTGTCCAGAAAGGAAACTGAATCCTGGGCAGCATCAAAAGTTTAGTGACTAGCAGATCAAGGGAGATGATTCTTCCCTTCTGATCTCATGAGACCTCACCTGGGGTATTGTTTCTAGACTGGGGCTCCCAACACAACAAAGACTTGCTCCTGTTGGAAAGAGAAGAGAACTGCTAAGTTGATCACAGAGCGGGAACATCTCTCCTAGGAAGACAGGCTGAGAGAATTGCTGTTGTTCAGCCTGGGGAAGAGGATCCTCTGGGGAGACCGTAGAGCACCTTCCAGTACCTAAAGGGGGCCTAACAGAGAGATGGAGAGGGACTTTTTAGAAAGGTATGTAGTGAGAGGACAAGAGGGATTGAATTTAAGTTGAAGGAGAGTAGGTTTAGATTAGATGTTAGTAAGGAATTCTTTACTATGAGGGTGGGAAGGCACTGAAACAGGCTGACCAGAGAGGCTGTGGACTACCCTTCCTGGGATGTGTTCAAGACCAGGCTGGATGGGGTTTTAAAGAACAAGGTCTAGTGGAAGATTTCCTGCCAGTGGCAGGGGGTTTGGAGCTGGATGACACATAAGATTCTTTTCAGCCCTTAACATTCTATAATTCTATGACTCTGTGAATATCCAGATGCTCTCTCCATGTACTTAAAGGGAGAAAATCACTCTGATTCCATTGGGTTTGCCTGGTGGAAAGCACAGTCTGCAACCTCCAGCAGCAGAGAACTGACATTCTTCGGTGCTTGTCCCTGACATTGCAGCTGCAACTGTGTCCAGGGCTGCCTCGGCTTTTGCCTCAGATTCAAGAAAATATTGGTCACTTTTTGCCTGTTAGTCAGTGCTCAGATTAACAGGGTTTTGAATTAGTAGACACCAGTATTGGTCTTGGTGTGACAAAGGAGGGAGTCTCAGGGAGATCCTTGTATTACCTCAAGTGTTCTATGGGAAAGTGGAAAGACTGAAAATCTAAAAAAAATCCATCTCTTTCCAGTACTTACTCTGCTATTCTAAGGATTTTTTATTCTGTTCTGTTAACTTAATTTATCTTTGCAGATAAATTTATTAGAAAGTGCTTTGGAAAAGAATACAAAGTCCTAAAGAAGAGAATTAATCTATACCTTGAATTCCTGGGAGGAGTCAGAAATTCAGGTATGGGGAACAGTTCTTAGTCTTATTAGGTGTTGGCAAACTTTCAGAAAACCCTAGGAAGAATGAAATAAATAAAATAATCAGATTTTTTTTTTTCGGAATAAAAGAGTAGGGGAGGAAACCCAGGCAAAGCCCAAACCAAAATAAAAAAGGAATATGCTTTCCAGGGCTTTGAGGGGCATGAAATTGGTATATGAAAACTGCTTCCTTTTGAAGCCTATAATGATATTAAAATGCTTCAGAGGAGCATTTTTGCTTAGTAACAGTGACATAACATTTCCTTGTGAATATCATAAATAAAATTAGGATTAATGGAGAAAAGCAAGGGTTGTTCCCATCATGGTTAGAGTACAGTCCTCAGGGACTGCTTTTGTCTGCAGACTCTCTGAAAGAAATGCTTCAGCTTCTCCCAGTGCACATATGTAATGGGAGAAACTACTGGGAAAGAATTTCCTTCATTCATCCATGTGTCTTTCTGTCTACCTGCACATATCTTATCTCTCAAGAGACTTAGGTACCTATAGTTTCTATCTATGATCAGTCTGTGCACACAGGATATATACATATACACACACAAACAATTATATAGATAATTTACCGTATCCAGCATCTTGAATTTGCAAATTTTTTTAATAATTGAATTACAATTTTTATTTAAAATCCTTTAAAAATATACATAGATTATGGAGCAACACTAAAAACCTGAAATTTAACTATATGTGACTAAAGGATCATTAAAGAGTTTCAGAGAAATGAAATTAAAAGCTCCCTACTATAGAAATTAATAAAACATTTCAGAAATCTGTTTTACCAGAGAATTAAGACTAGATTGACAGGTTGCTTAAGTAACTATTTCTTAAGTGTGAAAACATGGGATCTATGAAGGTTTCCTAAAACAGAGAATGAGATAAATGCTCTAAAAAATATGCACAAATGTAAGAGAAAGTGCAAGTTAATGGAAACATTAAAATTGGTTTAGAAACCTTATATTACCTCACTATAACACAGTTTCAAGTTCAAAATAGTAGTATTCTGGAAATCCCCATGGAAGTCTTCACTTAAGTCATCAGATACCATGCAAAAAAAAGCTGCATTTTTTTTCTTCTTCTTGTTTCCATTCTTCTTTACATGGATAAGGTCTAAGCTTCTTGAGTCTTCTACTGCATTTGTCTCAACTTCTCACCCAAACAGAGAGAAAGGCTAGAGAAAACTCTCAGTAAGGATGGTATGGCTATAAAGATAAGTAAACCAAAAAGATAGGGACAGTTTAATGTTACATTTTAAGGTTATTTTATCTCCATTAACAATTTATCTTGCAAAATTCAAATAAAAAACTAAGTTTCTCACAGCTTAAATTGGGATGCCACATATTAATTTTCTGTTTTCTGGTCTGCAAGTAAGACTTGGACAACTAAATGTCTTACCCTACAATCAGGTCCACAAGAATGAACTCCTGCACTCAAACTTTAGCAGTGGTGGTACATCATATAGGCAAAATATTTTTCATGACCACAGCCAAGTCATCCACACTTAAGTCTTTATTGTTGAATACTTTTTTCATACTTGATAAATGAGCATACTCTAGACAGTGCAATGTGTTTATAGTTCTTAAAGTCTGTCCTTCAGCTTAAAATGGTGGGAACAAAACCATGACTGAATTTAAAACTTATCATTCTCCTTATTCTTCCTCAAAATTACTGCTTAATTGGAAACTTCATTTGGAACATTTTTTTTTTCTATGAGACATGCTATATGGTTCTAAAATGCTGAGGAAAAATTGGTTCTCTTCTAATTTCAGTACAGAGCTCACCATCCTCAGGAAAGTTATTAGTGACTGTATTTGCACTGAAACCACTGCATTAAAAGCTTAGAATTTGCAGTTGGTGAAAACATTAATCATATTTTAAAACTCATCTGTAAAAAAGTCCATCTAAATCAAGCACTTTCTCAAATCCCAGTGCATTTTTAAAAAATATATTTTTCCAGTTTATGAAGAAAATAATCTTGTATCATCCAAAAATGTTATTTAGTTAAATGCTATCTGAGAAAACTCTGACTCAAAATGAAACAAAAGACCAGCTGCCAGCCTGAAATATTAAATTACCTGATCTTATAAATCAAAAAATAAATAAAATATATGCTTTAATGTTCTTGAAGAACTCACCCATCATCATCAAAAAATTATATAAAGTTTGAACTTTCCAGTCTCTTTATTGGTCCTACATTACAAACCCAAATTGAGCAAATGTGACTCCAGCGTTAAGAGAACTCTCTATTGGAGATGCTTTTTCATCTTAAATTAAATAATTTCAGCTTGATTGCTTTTGATCACTACCACTGAGGGCTATTACACAAGGGACAAAGGTTGCAAATATAAGGCAAGTCCTGGGATATCAAATTCTGCTTTCTCTCCCTCTGCTCTTTTGAGGATTTACCATTTAGAAATATGAGATATTAATAAGCAACTCTAGCAATCCAAGTTATGGACAGTTCCTTTTCTTGCTAAAAAATTACTCTCAAGAATACATATGAAATTCATTTACTAAAAAACCCCGTTCGTTACATTTAATTTGAAACTTCGGAGGTTCCTATGTTAGGGATTTGGTCCATCTTTATTATCAATGGTAAATGCAATGTTCTTCCAGAAGGCAATTTTTGGCTCCAAATTAAAGGGGATTTTGAAGAAACTTTTATTAGAGTAGACTCTACTGGAAAGTTTCTAATATTTTCATCCTAAGGAATTCCATTTTCTTTGTTTTCGTATCTGTGTAGTTGTCCTTCTTTTATCCCAATTCAGTCATGTTAGCCTTACATATTTTTTTCAATTTTTGCCTGGGTATAACTGTGTGATTAAGTCTCTAACACCTGCAGCAAAAGTATGATCATGATGTTCTTCAGTGTGCTGCTGCATCAAGTTCTACTGCGGACAATGCTCCACGCGATATATGCTGCTGGTGTACTGAGAGTGATGAAATTGCCTTAACCAATATGGGAGCACTGGGGAAGGCTGTGTCCTTCTACATCTGGTGCATATTACAGTAGTTACTCTGTGTTTGGAGAATTTTATCTGAGCCAGGTTTAAGAATAGGTCAATGTACTGTTAACATATACATCTCTCTGACATTTAAACAATTCCATAATCTTTTAAGGAATTTTTCCTTGATCTTTTTAATATTTTTTCTTTTTTTTCCCTTTGTCCTATCTGTTATTGTTTCATCCATGTGATTAGATGATATTTTTTATCAAATGCAGATGATACACGAGCTGAAGAGAGATACAAGTCAGACACCACACAGGGCAGACTCAGTTTTATGATAAAGAATTTTTTTTTTTTCCCAATAGTGGCATATCAGAATCAGTTTTGCAATTATTGCAATCACAGATAACTTTAATAAGCTGAGATCATCTTAAGAAGTTGAAAGACATCATGAATCCAGGGACAGTGTGTTTTGTGGGATTGTAGAGAACTTTTATGGTCTTAGTTTGTGCGCTTGAAGAGAGAATAAGTCAAATCAATAATGGCTGTGGAGAGCAGAAAAAGACATAAGCATTTGCACATTCACTTAGGCCAAAAAATGCAAAGGGAGGAAAGTTACTCCAAAGATAGAATTATATCACAGAAATTAAATGGAAAAATTTCAGTGTGCCAAAGTGGGAAAGGGGAGATTTCTGTAGGGGTGACTTCCTTCTGGCTTATAGGATCATTGGACTAGAGAGGGTTCTCCTCAACATAGCTCCAGCCAACACACTGGTCCTCCATTACAAAACCAAACTGAGCAAACACGACTCAGTGTTATGAGAGCTCTCTATTAGCAGATGCTTTTTCTTCTTAAATGATTTTAGCTTGATTACGTTTGATCACTGCCACTGAGGGCTGTTACACAGGGAACAGAGGTTGCAGATATAAGGCAAGTCCTGGGATATTGAATTCTGCTTTCCCAACACAGCCCCAACCATCAACTATATCAGGCAGACCCATGCACACATTTTACAAGCTCTGCCTTTAGACTACTGAGCTTTGTTGCACCTAGGCTTTTACTAGTTACTTTTACTTTTCACGTACCTGAAGAGATCTCATACTCTTAAGACAGAATAAGGCCATGACACCACTTTCCATTCTGCTTCCTGCTCCTAAGATAGTTGTAAAGATCACAAGGCACAAACTGTTTCTCTGTTATGAAAGGGTGAGCTTATTTAAAAGAATAATGGGCAAGAGAGTGAAATATTTAATTAGTATTTGTTCTTGACAAAAGAATTGCTTGAAGTTTTCAACTGAATATATGGTATATTTGGTTAATCTAGGAAGCCAGTCCACTCAACTAGCTGATTAGGATAGCCTCTGTGGAAATGAAAAAGCCAATAATAATATACTAAGAAAAAGAAAGCAATTCAGCTTTATTATTTTAATTTAGTTTTTTTTTTTTTTTAGTGGTTTTCTAATTTTGTAACTANTGGTATTCTAATTCTGTAAATACAAATTTCTGCCTCCTTTCCTCTGGTTCAGTAAAAGCACAATTGTACATTACAAAATAAAAGACTTAGGGATTAAATGGAAACTAAACTAACTGTTTAAGAAAAAATTTACAGTTCATCAAATATGAGAGCCTCTTAGCACACCTTAGGAAAAGATTCTCAATTATTTCTGAAAAGTGTGTTCTAGATAGTGTTAAAGTGCATCTTGTGACAGAGCTACATTTCTAAAATGAGTATTTCTCTTTTCTCTGTTACAATAGAAAAAAAAAAATTCCTGCAAAAACGAATACATTTATAAAAAAA
>VYXF01011503.1:76731-195364 GCA_013397295.1 Polioptila caerulea | reverse complement strand
CCCAACAAGGGAGTTAAAACTCGGGGATTTTTCCTCCCCCCATCCAAGCTGGAGTGTGTCTATGTGGACCAAACATATAGGTTCACAAATATGCATAATTTTAGTATGTTAATTTTTACATAAGCAATTGTAGTTGTTAGAAACAGGGTACACTGTTGATGAAAATTGTTGTAATATGGTTGAAATAGTGATAGTTCTCAACATAGTCCCTGTTGAGACCAAGCTATTTTGATACTTTCTTGCAAACTCCTGTGTAAAGAAGACTATGTGAATTAGCACAGGTAAGTTGCCAGGACAACCATAAAGCCATGGCTGAAATGCAGAGTAAATTTATTTAATTATCTGGCTGGCTGGAGGATCCTAAAGCAAAACCCAGGCAGAGCCACAAGCAGGAGCAGCAGGCACTATTAGGCTTAGTTGATCTTAGCCCATGGCAGGCCTCTTGTTTCCAGCAATTTATCAAAAGACTTGTGCACATGCAGTTCACCAATATGCTGTGTGCTTTTTGTGATCTCTGAGCTTTTGATGTCTCTCTCCCTCAGCAGGAGGCTCAAGCATATCTGTGAGAGTGTGTTGTCTCTACACAGGAATTCTACTTCTCAAGACAGGCAGAGGATAAATCAGAAGTAGGTGTAATAAATGCAGTTTTCCCACTCTGGTATTCCCAGCTGCAAGGTCACTTAAGCAAAACCACTCTCTCTTTTCCAAATCTGCTTTGAACCCTTTCTGCTAATTAATAATATTTTTTACTAGCCTAACTTCTATCATAGGGAACAAGCTGTGATCATAATCTGAAAGGGGATTCTGATGTCTAAAGTGATTGCAAAGGAATTACACAATTACAAATTCCAAAAGTTATATGGATGTTGTTTGCATCCCACAAAGTGTAAAATATAAATACTAAAAAGAACAGACATGGATCTATATGGACTGTGATCTTACCCAGTACACTTGTGTTTCAACAGGGTAATATTTCCATAACTTTACTTATCCTTCCATAATTGTTTCTGTAATTTAGGAATAATCAAACTTTTATCTTTTTAATTTAGATGTCTGGTTTGTGATATTCTTGAATCTCTACCTGGTGTGCTTGATAATTACATCCTGAATGAATTCATCAGTAGGTTATTAAATCAAGCTGCTTGAAATTAATGTGCTCTTTCCCTCTGACTGCACTTCAACAATTTCTATGCCTAGCTACTCTGTATTTTAGCTTAAACAAAAGGCCTGGGAAGAATGTTATGCTCTACCCAGCCTAGTGTGTAGATTGTTGGTTTGGATAATTTCTTTAAAGACTGATGCAAATGGTTGAAAGACCAAAGAAACCCACAACAAAATCTCATGAGGAATTTCAGTGTCAATTTTGGATGCCAAAAACTTCTGCAAGTAAAAAGTGTGCCTTTCAAAATGTCAAGTTTTCCATGGTATTATTCATACATTTTAAGTAGTCTCCATGATGAGAAGAAAGTGAGCTTCTATGATGAATTATATGGGGTAAGTGTGGTAAAGATGCAGTTTCATGCTCTTCTCTGGCGTGTGACATATTACACAAAGCAGGATATAGAAAAACTGTGAGTTATTTTAACCTGAGGCAGTATAAATAGAGAAGCTGTGCTTTCAGCCTTCTGAAGATGTGTGAAGGAAAGATAGGAGGATTGTATTTGAACACAGTCACAAAGAGGATACAGAGAGCACTCAGATAGGCAAAACAAGATTCATCAATTAGCCCACTGCCTCAATGTTAAAGGATAGATCTTGCTCCTAATAATATTTATCATCACATTTCAGCTGTATATTTGCTTTTTCACTACTCTCATTCTTATTTTCCTGTTATTAGAATTATACCTTTCCTTTGCTGAAAATAGGAAAAAGATATCTTTAAGTATAATTGCCTCTTAAAGTGAACTTTGATGATTACAAATGTGTAATGGAATTTTTCCTTAGGTATAAAAAATTCAGTAATGTAAAAAAGCCTGCCTTCTGATGCCTGTAACTTGGAATGCTTTGGCCTATTAAAAGCTAAGTTATTCTGAAGGGAAGTATTGTCATATCCTAGTACGTAGTAGTAAGAGGTAGTCTCCAGTGAAGTAGCACCCCTCTAATGAGGAATGAGCCCTCATAACTTCCTGACCTATTTTCACAGACATCAATTTGTATTTGAATAAATGATTTTTTGCTCAGTAAGGTGTATCTATTTTAGAGATATGCAAAATGCATCAAAGGATTTAAGATCTTTAAAGCACTTAAATTTAAGAACACCTAATTGTTGAATTTCCAACAGGCCTGGTTATTAAACAGAGAATTGCTCTGCTCAATCAAGACAGGAAAATGTTTTAATAAACCCAGCCACAAAATTTCAGTTTCTTAAATATGTTTAATTTTCAAATTTAAATTCCATGGTAGTGTGAAATGGCTCTCTAAACTTTTGTTACTAAATTAATCCTAAAATATTTTCTGTTTGTTTAAGTATGCTATCCACACACCTTTTTCGCTTGGTCCATGGCACCCTAGGAGCGAGCATGACACTTTTTTGATGTGCTTTTTGGTATAACACTAAAGGTTGCCTCTGCTTGGACCTCACCTTTGAACATCATGAATTGTTCAGGTGTAGCATGTTTGTGGACCCAAAGGTATCATTTTGAGCTCTTTACACACAAGCAGATACAGGTGAGTTTTTTGTTGGAAATCAGTCTGAAAATTATTGGTAGAACCAAGGAGATAACTGATGAATCTTTCCTTGGTGTTGACCTGTTATCAGGGTGACATTTTTAAATATGAGACAACTCTGATAGCATATCAAAACCTTTTGGCGTTAGCTGCAGAAATCTTTAAGTCAGCTATATATGTTTTAAAGTAGAAAATGAAAGAGAACTTTATTAAAAATTTAGATGGATTTGATAAATAAGGATTGTTTGGCCCATTCATTATGTTCCTAAAAGTTCTCTTTGAAGAACCTGTTTCCTTCTTGTCTGCTAGACATAATCCATGCAATGAAAATTATTATCACAAGTGAGAAACTTCACATAGTCCTTACATAAGTCTTGGAGACTGTATCCTGAAATTTATTGAGTTCTTTTTTTCACTCTCAGTGGTTGATATAGCCCATTAGATATAGCACATCCTAAACACATTAGACAGGAATACTGTGGCTACCATTTAATGGTTTCTTTTTCTTGTGGGTCACCTCAGAGCTGTCTGAGCTTTCTGCCATCTCAGATCATAAAATACTGCTTTCCCTTCTTTTGTGCATGGATCACAAATGTGACCTAGAAAAACAGATATAATACCTGTTGCATTTTAAAAAAAATCTTTTACCCAAGGGTCCATTGCACTCTGAAGTAATCTAGCAATGGCATACTTGAATCACTGATCTACCATTTTTCAATGTTGAAGAAAGCTTATCTATTTTCTATTCCTTCATATATTTTAAAATTGTATAGTTGATTAGTTGAATGTTTCTAAGCCTCCCAGTTAATTATTGGAAAAGAACGCCTCTATTAGCATGATGAATGAAATTTTGCACATTTTTTTCTTCAATCAGTTGAATAATTTGCTTGACAGCTGTCATACACAGGTGGCGTGTGTAGAGAGACATCTTCCTAACCGTGACACGTTAGATTGCCTTTGTGATGCCGGATGTGTAACACAGACAGAAAATGTGCTTCCAGGTGAGTGACAATTCATCTTGGAAATGCTGTCCTATTGCAAATATTTATTAATAACAGAGGTAAACATTTTTAAAAAGTCCTAATTACTATCTTTTAAAAAGTGGTTATACATAAAAATCTCTCTTTTTCTGAACCTCTAAAAGAAAACTAGAATTTTCTAAGTGTCTTGCAGGTTGAATGAGCTGTACAATTTTAGTATGAGTAGGAATTAATTGGATTGACTCTAAGTTCACTAATGAAGTATTATAAACATTGTTATTTCTAGGTGCAACCACGTGTTTGAAATGGGTGCTTGGACTATTATATATATGAAGATCTCCTTTAGTTTTGCAATATCCCAAATGAAAAAAACAATTATAAGAATAATTTTGAAAGGGATTTGCGAATTTCTGGTGCTAGATCAAGGACACAACAGTAACTCTTCTCATTTAGAAAAAAAACCCTCTAATTTAAATATCCTTGCCTTTCCTGTGCATATGGAAAATGTCTGTGGCGTGGGCAAATACATCAGGATATTTAATTTCATATTAATTTTTGTGAGAGATGTTACAATACATGTACATACCCACCATTCTCACCACCATTAAAAGTAGTTCATATGTATAAAAGCTAGGTAAACACACAGGAAGAAAGTACAACACAAATATCTGAATGAAAATATTTTCAAATTTCGGGCTGATTCTCAAAGTGACTCCACAATCTATGAAATGAATAACAGTGAGACATTACTATTAAAGTAGGCTCATAACTATCCTGGCTTTTCATTTCTCTGGGCTTTCTGCTTATGGAATTAAAAGGATATCTGGAAGAAAATTTCTGCCTAAGTGCAGTAAATACCTTTGTTAAAGAAATCTACAAAACTATTTGTTTACACTTCCCCTTTAAACTCTATTCTTAAAACAAAAATATTTCAATGTGTAGCTGGGAAGTCAAGTTACCTTCACAGAAATACTAAAGCAATTTGTAAAGGAGGCCTTCTGAATCCTAGTAAATATAAGGGAGAGCACTGGGAAAATGTGAGAAAATGTTATGGAATCTCATGCTGCCAGTAAAAGTTTTCTTTAAAATACTATTTTGTTGTGAACATTCTACTATGTTTCCATAGTACTGAATGCCCTATATAACCTAGCTGTTTTGATTCAAATCTGGGTGTAAGAATATAGAGTTACTTTCTGACCAAAATTGTTTAAGTCTTGATGTAACCGCTCATCCAAGAGGAACAGACCTAAAATAAGGCTAAGTCTATACGGACACCTGCATTCTCCCTTGAACTCTCTGAAATCCCTTAATTTTACTTTCATCCATGGGCAGTCTCTAACTTGGGTAGACATTGAAATCCATAGCTGAAAATCTGTAACAAGTAACTATGACCCTCAAAGTGCTGCCTTTTCATACAATGTGCATGTGAAAGTTAGTATTGGAATCCAAATTTTGGACAGAACCACATGTTCTGTCAACTCCTATTTTTTTCAGTACCTTAGTAGAGCATCCAAGGAAAAGCTGTGTACTTCAGAGTATAATCACTCAGCTTTTAGGCTGGGAAATATTTCTGGTACTATGGTGCTCAGACCACAATTTCATACCTGCCACTACTCCCTCCTTTCTGTTGGTATAAGTATTTATAAAGACAAACAATTAAACAGATTTGGGGAAATAATCTGAATTCAAATTTTCTTGATGAACAAAAATAATAGTTTTAAAAGCATTCAGAAAAAATATGTTTGCATTAGTACATGGAAGGCAAAATTGAGCATTGTATAACCATTTTGTCTTAATGCTGATTTATGCCGCTTTAAAGAGATGGGAAATCTGTATTTTAAATGCAGTTTCATTAAGTGGATGTGTAGTTTCATTAAGTGGAAGGAAAACAAAAGTGTCATTAATCCAGGTATTCATTTCCTGTTTCATAGATGAGTCAACACTCTTGACTCAAGACCATTATGCACAATGACAAGGTCAAAACTTAGTGTATCACAAAACCACATGCCTGTGAACAGGCCTAACATAAGAAAAAAAAAAAGGCCACAAACCCCAACACATTACATTTAGCCCTAACTGACTGAAGCTGTAGCTCTGCATCATGAAGCAGCACAAATGAACTGGTGAACTATGGCAAGGATAATGACCACTTATACTGAATCTGCTGCCCAGAGAGACAAAGGATGAAACAGTCAAAGCCTTTGGACTCAAAAAAGGAAACTGTTGTAAAGAATATTTAAGATTTCTTCAGATCAGACTTTTCAGTTTCAAGCAAAAGCTTGATCTAAAATAATATTCATTATTCATCTCCTCTGGCAGCTGCCTATTTCTGTGAGTAGCAGTCCTAATCCCAAACTCCAGTGGCTTTAGGCTTTCTTCTCAGATACTGCATTAACTTTTTCTTATTTACTGATAAATAAAAATATCAGAAACCACAGCTCTGTTGTCATGTAAAAATAGGAATGATAAACCTTTTGAAATAGGTTGGGTCAGCATCTCTGTGGCATGTACACTGTTCTAATCTTTTTTGTTCTCTGGCAAATCTTCTAGCTGGGTCTGAAGCTATCTTAATGCATCTGAAAGGAGGTGCATATGAACTTTGCTTGGCTAAGGAAAGCAGCTGTAATGTCACCAATATTTCCAAAGGCTATACTTATGGGTCACTTCACTGAAGACCATTTTTAACATTTAAGATGTCCCTAGCAGCACTTCACAGCTGTGCTATTATCAAAGCTGCAAGGCTTGAATTAAGTTGTCATCACTGCTGCTTCTTCTGGGGGCTGGTTGGGCCAAGTACAGCATCCATGCTGTTATACCCTCAGGAATATTTTACCACAGCCTAATGAAACACATCATTGCTCTAAGAATATATAATCTTTACTCTGGGTTGGAAGTTCAGTACAGAAGAGCGTGGCCACATTATTACCAACATGTGTATGTCAGTGTAATGGCCTATTTGGATACACCTTGAAAACATTATCCTGCATAAGGAAGTATACAGATGCTGGGAAAACAGTAGTGCTGGCTTTACCTGGAGGTATTTGGTGCATCATATATTTTGCTTGACTTTAACAGCTTCATTCTGTTCCTTGAACCCTACTCTCTTTGAGAACTTAATCCAAAGCCCACTGAAGGCTCTAGAAATAGGTGTCATTAATCAAAAGCATATTGTGGATCACATCCTTACTTGAAATTTGTGCAAGATTCAGGATTTTACTCATATGAAACACATAGTTGATTAACATGCACTTTTGTCCTACTTTTCATATAACTGGCACAGCAGTAAATAAAATGTAGTAAAACGTCTGCTGCATTTCAGTTTTCAGATGTTCAGGATGCTAAGGGTAAACATCACTCAGATAAATTACTGTTAAATTCTTCCTTTGCAGCTCAGCTCAAAAAAAATATGTGTCACTGGCAGAAGATAACAGCAATTTTCAGTTATTTTTCTTGATTAATTTTGATAGCTTATGTTATATTTTCCTCTTTATCTATTACTTACATTCCATAGATAGTCTGACACATATTTAACTATACAGCTAGAGCTCATGACATATTTATATAGAGTATGAAAATGTAAAAAAACTATTTATAAGTAACAAACCTGGCATCAGCATATGAAGGCTGCACAAGTTATCTCTGAAACATAAGAGTATAATATGTTGTAATAAAATACTTTTCCAACAACGTGCAAAATAATGTCTGTTGCTTACAAGAAAAAAAAAAAAGAGAGAGAGAGAGAGAGAAAATTACATACTATTTCCTCTAATGTCAAAATAAGTCTTTTGGAGGTTCAACAGAAGAGAAAAATGCTCCATAGGAGCAGACTGAGTAAATTGGCAGAACTTGGAAACATCACAAAGCATATGTTAGTGAGTGAATGAGAAACTTGCTGTTGCGTTACTACATGACATATGGACAGTATAGATTCCTTATGGATTGTCCAAGAGGCAAATTTCAGGTATGCCACATGGACTTTACTTCTTAGAAGTCCTTGATAGAGACGGATGAAATACTTACAGTTTTCCTCCAAAAATTACACAGACCCACGTTTACCATAATTTCTTGTTTATTTCAGAAATAGCAAAAATTTTTGAAGAATATTTCAAAATAATTCAGACTATTTTTTTCAATATATTTTCAATTTAAAGTAACCTTATACTTTACATTTACTTCAGCTTTATATCTTAAAAAAGAAGTTGTTTTTTTGGGCTCACTCTTTCCTAGTTGTTCTGCAATGAAAATGAGACACCAGTTATAGTCACAGATGTAATTCATAGCACAGAGGTGATCTATAATCAGTAAAAAATAATCTAAAAATTGGTTTGTAGGAGTGTGGACAAGTATGTACTCCATTTTGCATCCTTCAAAAATAAGGGAGAGGTGATTTAAAAGAAGTGTGATGGTCCTGTTTTCTGTTTATCCATTTCCATATGTAAATGAAATCTGAAGCCTGAAAATATGAACTAAGGAACAACAAATACATGGCTCCCCAGAAAACTTTTATTGTTAATAGGAAGGGTAGTCTAGGAATTTGTTTATGATCAAACTTCAGATGTGGACTGTGAATGGTAGTACAGGCCGTTGTCAACTTTCTTGACATTTGAATGGCACAGCATTTGGTCTATTCTCCTCTTTCTCTTCTTTCTAAATTGACTTGCTCTCCTAAATTCCTCTAAGACTGAAACATAATCCAAACATGGCTTTGGAACACTTATTTTTTTAAGTGGAAATCAAGTACTCAAGACCACAGAATTATTCAGTTTTCTTGAAAGAAAGTGTAAAATTTTATTAAAGAATCAACCATGACAAGGCTTTCTGAATTATAAACTTACAAAATTTTAGTCATCTGTGTTTCGCTTGCTTCCATTCAATAAATATTGAGTCCTGTCAAATGTCTAACCAGTGCAGACCTTGGCTGGTGTAAGATATCTTCTATCATGTTTGAAAACAAGGCTTTATAATTCTTTCTTGTTTTATTAAACAGCTGACTTAAAGTATGTATAAAATATGGTTTCCTTCTGTAACCATTTACTGGTTTGCAAAATTATTAATTCATTTTACAGTAAATGTTGTAGGAATACATGTAAGGTAAGTATCTGGATAGTGTTCATTGCATTGTAGCAATTTTTTGTGGCTTTTTTACAAATAATAAGATAGAGATTACTTACTTGTTTGAAAACGAAAGTGTGTAGGGGGAATAATTCCCACACAGTTCCTTGCTGTTGCATTTTTTAATTTTAATATTACCCTAACAAATTGAGCTGAGTATATTGATATGGAAAAAAATAATATTCACCAGAGTTTCAGGTTTGTTTCAAGTATATATTTCCTGGAGGCTTGTCTTGATGTCAGAGGACTTAAATGCATCAGAATGGATACAACAGGATCTAAGAAGAAATTTGTTTAATGACTGCATCAGAAAAAGAAAAAAAGAAGATAAAATGTTATGATGCAGGGTCCACAAAACCACTGACATAAAATTAATGATAGCCCTGCAGTATATTTTATTGGAACTTTTCCCATATTCACTGAAGAACTGTTTGTGAAGCTAGTCATGGATCTCTGTTAATCTGGAGAGAAGCCTGAAACATAAAGCAATTTTAGGCATGCTGAAGTACAGGTGTTATCCTACAAATTTAATTTTGTGCATATAGCTGAAAGTTACACAATTACCTAATATGTGCTCAAGGAATGCAGCACTATGGAGGTATGTCTGAATCATAGGTGGGCCCAGATCTGTAGCAATGCATGAGTTTCTCCAGAATATCTTCAAGAATACACGTATTTCCTCATCTGTAATTTGAGCTTGCACACAGTCCTCTGTGCTGGGAGAGACTTCAGAGCTACAGACTCCCAAATTCATATGCTAAGATGTTCATAGCTTATGGACTTGAATGATGCTATTTTTTGTGAGGTATGTAGGGAGGTAGTTTGAATGTTTGCAGTATCAAGAGATCTTTTGATTTTTCCTTCAGAATTCCAGAAAACTTGAATTTGGAAAGGAACTCTAGATGTGATCTGGTCCAAATTCCTGCTTAACCACTCACCTAACGCTTTTTGCCCAGGACCATGTCCAGATAGCTTTTGAATATCTCTAGGAAGGGAGACTGCAGAGCTGTTCTGGGAAACCCATGCTAGTTCTCAGTAAAAGAAGTGTTTCCTGATGTTTCATTTTGCACCTACTGCCTCTGGCCTTGTCACTGAGCACCACAGAAAACAGTTTCTGTCTTCTTTACATCCTGCTTTCAGACAATTGTTCACATTAAAGAGATTCCTCACTGCATCTTCTCTTTTCCAGGCTGACTAATCCCAGCTCTCTCAGCCTTTCCTTGTAAGACAGATGGTCCTGCCCCTTAATCATCTCTGGGCCCCTTTCTTTGCCTCCCTCCAGTGCCTGTCTTGCACTGAGAAATGCAGAGCTGGACACAGCATACTCCAGCTGCAGTCTCAGCAGTGCTGAGTAGAAGAGAAAGATCATCCCATGAACTACTGGTGACACTCCTTGTGCAATTGAGGACAGCACTAGCTGTCTTTGCCACAAGAACACATTCCTGATTTGTGCTCATCTTGGGTGCCACCATGGACCTCAGTCCTTTCAGACTGCTTTCCAGCTGGGTGGCCCCCAGCAAAAATTTGTGCATGGGGCTGTTCCTCCCCAGGTGCAGGACTTTGCATTTTCTCTTATTGAACTTCATGAGGTTCGTCTCAGCTCATTTCTCCAGCCTGTCGAGATCTCTTTGGATGCAGCACAACTCTTTGGTGATATATAAAAGCCTGATAGCTAATAGCATCTTTGAAGAACCTGTGGCTCTTGTGAGTCTTTTGTCACATAAACTAGTCCTGTGTAATTATTCTAGGGTCAAAAATGGCATGAATTTTCTATGGTTAGGCATATGAAACACAGTCTGTGTGCCTGCCAAGCTATAATTGTTCTGATCTTCCCAAAAGATGTGAAACTTCTCTACTTTACAGACTGTACTATATGCACACCTCAGAAAAATAAACATATGATATGACATCTTCTACTTTTTTTCTTCTATGGAACTGTTTTCTGTATAAGTCACATAGGAGCTTTCTCTCTGAATGAAATGAAATGTTTATGTTATTATCAGAAGATATAAAAATCTCTACAGTCAGAATTATTGTGCATCAAGTATTCTACCTTCAAGGCATGTTTTCACTTTTCCAATATTGTACTATGTTACAAAACTTGTACATTAATTCCAATGTTATTTCATTTGTATTATCCCATCTGGTTTAAGTCTCATTATATATGCCCGTTTCAGTATTTTAATTTCTGCAGCAATTTTGCGCAGACAATTTTGCTGACTAATAAATATGTTAATTTACCATGAGTCATCCTGCTTTTCCTATTATAGATAGCACATTGCATGATGTTATTAAAATCTTCACACATATAGCTCTTCACTGATGTTCACTGTAAGTCAGGCTTAAAATTTTAATATGCTGCCATTCTAGGCTAAAATTTTTTAAATTAACTTACTGATTGTATTAAAGGTTGAATTTATAGCAATTCATATCAATTTAGAAAATTGCTGAGTCAAAAAAAAAGAAAAAATCATATATAAAAGAGGAAATATTGGATCTTAATTCATGTTACTATTCTGCAGCTCTGCATTCTAAGTTTCTTTATGTGATTTCTCAGCTGTTACTTTGTACCTCTCTGGTGTTTGCATAGAGATCAGAGTGGAGAGACAGTATCAAGAATCATAAATGAAGAAAATCAGTAACACCAAAAATGACCATGGATTTATAATCAACAAATTAGAGCTCTGCACATGGTGAAAGTGACAGAGGGAAGCAGGCAGTGCTGCAATGTACACACCAAGGTTATGCTCTGACAAGTGGCACCAGCTAGGACTCCCATCAATCAGGTACTCTCAGCAGAAGCTGCAAACACGGAACTCGTTTTGTGAAGAGATCACTATTCACTAGCCAGCAGAACAGAATTGTCTCATTTGTTTTCAGACATCAACTCACCTGATCTTTGAACCTAAAACTGCTGTTAATAACACTTGCAGTCGTACTCTGCTAATGTCCAATTGTAGCAGACCCGTTTGAAGTACATGCTCTGCAAATACCCTGCAGCCTAATTTGACATTAATTCAATTAGTGTGTTAGATAAATGAGGGAGGAAGAGATATCTTAAATGTTGCTATGAAGTAACAAATTATTCAAAGCAGTTGGAAGGTAAAAGAGAAGTCACTTTAATCTATAAACTTGTTTTGAATAATAATTATTGAAAGAAAATGTGCAATGTGGTCAGAAAAGTTATGCAAGTTAAACTCACAATGAACTCAAAAAAGTGCTTTTGATTGGAAACTTTCAGTGAGCTTGGGAAGTTGAAGAAATCATCATAAACTTAATATAGAAGTTCTTAAAATGACAAAAATAATGTCTTGCATAATGAGCCCATGACCTGATTTGATACCTGTGTGGACATTGCTTCTCTGGGGAGCATTTTGTTCACTTTGCTTTTGCACTTCTTGAAATGCTTCTACATAGTCCTTTAAGTTGTCTTGGAATCTGAAAAGTTGTAGATCAACATTTGAGTCTGTACTGTGTAAGAGTTGCAATGTTCTGACACTCTCGGAATTTTTGAGGTTAAACAGTACATTTTCCATGTCTTTTCTTGTTGGGTTGGATTTTTTTTGTTGTTTTGTTTTGTTTGTGTTTTAAATTTTTTTGCTTGGTTTTTTTGGGTTTTTTGTTTTGGTTTTTTGTTTTGAGGGGGCATGTGTTGGGTATTTTTTTTTTTTGTTGCCAAAGACAAATACCTCAAGTTTTGTTTTTGACACCAGATGTGAGGTAAAAACATAAAAGAAGTATCTATGTATGCATGTGTATTAAACTGTATGTATATATATATATATATATTCATATTTGTATGAAGAATAATGGCAGTTTCAAAGTAATTTTTATAGATCCTGCATCTCCTGCTAATATGAAATGAAAAAATAAAAGAATTGCTTCTTGCAGATTTTTCCAAACTGTTTCTTCTTTCTGCTCTCTATCTTTAAATTTCCTGTGTAATTTAGTTCAAATTAGGGCATCTCCATTCTCCTCAGGCTAATTGTCTTCCTAGCTCTTCAGTAAATAACATCTTACGAGAGGATAGCAGCTGGAAGAGTGGTTAGGAGTTGTCCTAATCACCAGACAAAAATCCATCTCTTCCAGCTTTGATGCCTGTGGGTAACTGGGAGCTGTTTTATTTACATTAAATTTGCATGGCTTTCTACTGCTTTTTGCAAGCCCTTTCTTCTTGGAGCCTTTGTTTCTGCTTTCTTCCCAAATTTCCTGCAGGTTGCCAAGATACAGCCATAAGTTTTTGACTGTATTAATTGTATTCTTGTTACTTACGAGTTCAGCCATATCTGGATGGTGCAGAGAAATTTGAAATGTTAGAATATTACTAATGATAGACAAATAGCAATGTAAGGATTTTTTTGTAAGCTAAGTTAATGGCAAAATGAAAACTAACAGCTTACAAAACAGTTGAAGAAAATGAGTAAGTTTTCCTAAGGAAAGATATGAGACCTTTTTCCTTCATCTACACAGTCTTTCCTTCTCACTGCTTTTAGAAAGTCTGAGGGAGGGTACAGAGAGTGCTGTTCAAACTGGTAGTATACACAGGAAGCAATAGAATTACTAATACCCCATTGTTTTACCACAAGTTGAAAAATCAGTCTGGTATTTGGTTGAATGATTCATTTTATAAACACTGAGGCAGACAGACAGAGAGGTAAACCACTCCAAAGTCAGAGCTTTTCAGGGCACAATGGCAGAAGAACTGGCACTCTGAGTATTTGGTTTGGCCAAGTCCTGCACCCCTAGGTGAAGGGGGAGGGATCCCTGCTCTACCCCCACCTCAGGATGTCTTACATGCTATTGTTTCTTTCAAGACTATATATATGTATATATATGTACTAAAGACACGCTCATTGTAATTTTTCAAATACCCTGTTGGTAAATGACCTTTGCAGTATGGCATATATCCCACTTTTCTGATGCCTATTTCCTAACTAAATTGTTCTGTTCTGCACAGCCTATTGTTTCCTTCTTTTCATTTATCTTCAAACCAAAGAATATCACACATGGAAAAGTGGTATTTTTGAACTGAAAAACAATTAACCTCATATGGGCTTTAGTGCTTACAGGATAGCAGACATCCTGCTGTATGTCTACAGATGGCTCTCATTTGGATTCACATGTAGCACGTTGGATTTGGACATTCTGCATCCTCTGTTACTGGCCTTGGTAAAATTAAAGTGTTTGTCTTTTGTGCTGGCACTGGCTACAGCTGTTATAACAGTCAGTGTATTGAATAGATTAATGAAAAAGAACAGAATAACTATAAATTTAGAAAACCTACAAAGTCAAAGTTGATAGCTAGATTGTCCTGGACTCCTTCTTCAGGATAAAAGAAGGGGCTTAGACATCTTGCATGGGTGAGGTGACCAGTACACATAGACAGACATAAAGAATTCAGGAGGATTGCTCAGAATGAATGCCACCCTGACATAAAACAAAAGCTGTGAAGAGGCTACAAGGCTAACACTACCTCGCTACCGTGCAGAAAAAGACAGTTCATCACATCTCTTCAGAGGGTTCCAAATCTGCCATTCTAATTTACATTTCTGCCCTCTCCAGGTTTCTGCTCTAGTGTAGTCCACTCCTCATTACACAGTGCCAGCCAAGGCTAGAAGTGACAACCGTGAACATTGGCATTCCTCAGAGAGGGGGAGTGAAGCATGAAAGACAATCAAAATAACTCTTGCATTTAGAGTGGAACAATTTTTACACAGCACTGAGGGAAAATGCTGTAACTGGAGACTGAATTAAGGCATAGATTCAGTATATGTTTATACGTTTGTTTTAAATCTGCAAAAACAGTAAAATAGAAGATTTTCTAAGAAACAAAACATTTAATGTATTTTCTTTTTACATTAAAATATTTCATTTTTGAAGCATCGAAGCATTTATACAGCATTCAAAGATTGAAATAGTTAGTATTTTAATTTTGATTAACCATTCATATATTTCAGATTTACATGCATAAAGTAGAAAACAAGAAGACCAGATGTTTAAATATCCCTGAAATAATCCAAGGTCCTGAAATTTCTCGTGGTTCTTTTCTGTTTGTTTGATCAACATTTTGAAAATTTCCATCTGAAATTGTGCGTTTCAGTCCTCCTCCCCTCTTCCCCCTTTCTGAGAATTTCTTGGTTTTGGTAAAAAACCCAAACAATCCATTTTTACTACTAATACCTTTAGTGAATTGATAACATGACTGAAATATCACCAGCATTAGAAAGAGTGAGATTAGTATGCTAATATTGTAAAATATCTTTTTTTTTTTCAGTTGTGCAAATGCAACTTCTTTTTAAAAAGATCATAACAAATAATATCTGCCTACTGGTGTTATCAGCCATTTAGGAGAATGTAATTAGTTATGATTCACATCAAAACCAAAATAAGCTCAGCTGTTTCCAGTACAAGATAAACTAACTGCTCCATATGTTCAAAAGAATCCTAGACATTAACAAAGACCATACATCTTTTAAATTTGTTAAAGTTAAAACATGATACATAACTTTTCTTAAATTGAGGAAATAGTCCTGTAAGAGATGCCTCTTTTGACAAAAATTCTACATGGCAGAATATGTCTTGGAACAATTCCCTAGAGAAATATTTGTGTTTACCTGAGAGCACAGTGAAAATTCAGTAATTGCAGAATGTGATCCCCTGCCTCTGTTTTGTTGTAAATATTCTTCCCAGTGACAGACTATTGCTTGCCTTTATCCAGATGAAAAGTCTACTGAGTAGTTCCACAAAGATCACAAAATTCCAATATCTACCATCCTTTTAGAGATTCAGGAAAGTCCTTTATTCCTACTTTCCACAGCCCCAACTTGCTATTGGTCAAATACATGCCCTTTAGATATAACCATCTATCAGAAAAATCTCTTTTAAATTTTTAAATCATCACTAAAATTATACACCCTTCCTCTTCCCTCCCTATCAACATGAAGGGAAAACAGCAATTAAGGCTTGTCAGGTCCTACCTTTCAAGCATCTATTATTAAGCTGGGAACAAACAGGCCTATTTTCTATTCACCTAGCAATTGCAGGCAGCAGTCAGGGTTCATTCTATTAGATCAATTCCCTGCAGCTTGTCACCTGCTCAGAGTTTAAATGAGCACATCTGTCTGCCTCAAAAGGATCTTAAAGAAATTTTCCTAGCCTCTTTTTATGATAAGCCACTATTCTTCTCCCATTTTTTTTCTCATGGTGAAGCACTTGATCAGTTCATTTTCTTTTATCTTTTCTCTGGCCTTGGCAAAATTAGTATGCAGTCTTTCTAGGAACATGTTGGTCAGAAACTGAGGAACAAGAACTCAGTATTCATTCAACTATCAGGTTCCTACTTGCCCTTCCTATCACGTTTTATCATACCTCAGCTCATACACTGAGACAAAATAGTATGTAGCAGATAAATTGAGGCATGCACATAACACTACGCACAAGATAATGCTCTATCTTTCCCCACCACCTCATCTTCATTTTGTCCCTGTGCACATTCCCAGCACGTGTCCCCATCCCAAAACAAAGCCTTCTCAGTTAGGTTCAACAACAATTCTGTAAAACTGTATCAGCTGTGGCTGCCTTCTGAACTTTGAAGGCTGTTCTGGTGTTATTAAAAGGGGAATTTGAAAAAAAGCAGTGAGTCTTTATATAAGTATAAAAGCATTAGCCAAATTATGCCTTCTGTTCTTTGAAAAACCCTTTGTTTATCCACAGACTCCTGCTTATTTTTCAGCTTTTGTTTATGTGTTTTATTGTAAAATTTATGGTAACATTTTTGGAAAAAAATACATATTAATGCTGTTTATTGAACTTACTATCTCAAGACAAATATTTTTTACTTTTTATAAGATTATTTTCCCTTTTTTTATTCCTATACAATATTCTATCCTATACAATTATTTCCTTTTTATTCCTTTTAGTGATCTCATAAACCAAATGGGTTATAGCATAATTGCTTTTCCCATATTCCTCCTTGCAAAAAGAAAGATATTAAATTGCTGCCACTTTAAGTTAAATCATGTCTCAGCAGATCTCTATCCTTTTTTCCTGTAATTTTTTGATTGATAAAGAGAATTTCTCAGTGTATGTGATGTCTTCTATTCCCATCATTTGAGTCAGACCAAGATGTAAATGGAAGTGCTTCAGTTAATAGCAGTATACTCTCCTTATGAGATAGATGAAAACACAATGACATCTTTGAGGGTAGAATTTTAAAAAACCCCAAAACCTTGAGACAGTTTTCTTTTTTGAGCAGATTATGGAGCAGTCTTAAAGCCCTTCAGAATTCTGATCTGAGTGCAGATGTGTTGAGCTCCTTCCCATGTTCAGGTTCTTAGCTGAGCTAACTACATCTTAGTCCAGAGGTGGATAAAAATTGCCCTTTTGTACAGCTCTCTGGTCTTTGGCTAAAAAAGCACTTTTATTTTTACTTTTACAACAATTCTTTTTTCATTTTCTTTTACATAACTTTGTCCAATACTACATGGAAGATGTAATACCCTCTAATTTTATCTAATCATGGTGTCTTTCCTGAAAAGTAAATTGATTTCCATCTTTGCAAAACTGATTCATTTTAAAGTGCTTCAGTTCCAAAGGGAGCATGAATGTGCATTGTGATACAAGTCCTTTTGGGTTTTTTGCCATTACTGGTACTGTTTTATTTCTTCCTTAGCATTGTGGTCTAATGGATCTCACCTGTATTGCATTTTGTTCCAAAATTCTCTTTTCATTCAATTAAACTGTGTTTCTAGCATGCCTTTGCAATGCCTACCTTTAAAACACCAACTAATTTGAAGAAATTATATTTTATCAGAATCTGCAACAATCTAAACCAGTATTTTTGATGTGTAAACAACCCTCATGGGAATTATTAAGCTTATAAATGCTTTTAATTGTTAATTAAAATGTTTGCCATAAGAACAAGCAGCTATGTCTGTTTACTTCCTGATGTTTCTCTGTAACAAGTCTATGATACAATATAGTCATCAGTACAAAAATATGTAACTTGATGGTAACTTGATGGAGGCCATAAAGATATACTATTATTGCTGCAATGAATTTTATTAGAAAAATGTATTAGAGGAACTAGTATATTGGTCATTGTTAGTCTTTAACTAGATTTAAAAAAATTGTCAAACATTTTTATGGTACCACTAAAATTTAAAAAAGGCGTTGACACTGACACTTCCCATGTGTGTTTGACTTCTGCCTGTTGCAGTCTATGAAATTTCTGAAATTAGTACAGCAGCTGAATAGTTCATAGTCAGCTTTTGCACCTTGTTTTATTTTTTGTTTAAAGCAAAGAACCTAACAGTGTAAAAATCTGTCCTAGGGGAAGAGATTTGATTATTACTTTTCTTATGCCATGGTGTTCATAGGATATTTGCTTGCACTGTCGTTTCCTTTTACCTTGGCAAGGATTATATTATATTTAAATGTGCATCAGATCCAGAGATCGTGATTCAATTTCAGACATAAACCTACACTTCATGATATCTTTTTGTTTCTTAGAGTAACGGTAACATTACACCAAGATATCTTTGGGTTTGGGAGATGTGTAATCTCTGTCTCACAAAGGACAAGGAATATGGGAAAGCTGACTTTGCATCATGGTTTTTCTTCATCAAATGATAAAAATGCTGACTGAGTTAGCATCCCTCCTGGAATCTTTGCAGGTTTGATTCTTGTAATTTCTCCAGTGGATCTGCTGGAAAAATCCCTGTCTGTAGGCATATTCCCAGCCAGGCAAAATGAATGCACTTTTCCTTAGAGGAAGGACTACCTCAGGCATTTTGAATAATTTTGAAGGGTAGATTTTGCTTAAATTATGTAATATCTGCATTCAATGCAACTTTCACTGGTTTTAGTCATCCCTTACTTTGACTGAAGTCCTCTTTGACATAAAAAAAACCTCATGGGTTTTTGCAGTGGCTAGGTTTTTAGGTAAAGGATGCCATGGATCCTATGATTTCTCTCAGTAAAGTGTCTACATGTAAATAGAACATTTTAAAGAAAAATAAGCTGTAGATTTATGGTGCTTATTATCTGAGAAGCTTCTCTCCTTTTTTATACTTTATTGGTTTTATTGATAGAAAATAGTTTTTAATGTTGCTTATCATATTGAAGAAAACAAACACAGGCTGTGGATGTGTTTATTGTAACTTCTTTCAAACATTTCTTTCTTCTGCATATTTTTATCTCCAAGGCTGCAAAATGTAATCATAACAATTTTCTGGCACAATTTCATCCTTGCAATAGAAAATGTATTTTCACACAAACAGCAGATTCCTGGGATACACCTTCTTTTTGGTGTTTCTAGTTAAGTAGATTTTTTTTTTTTTTGTGGTTGGAGGTAGCTTTCCAAAGTAAGTAAATCATAAAATGGTAGCCAATACTTTGAGTTTTCTTTTTTTGAATTCCCTCAGTTTCGTGTGGAGCCCATGTCGTAGATGGAATGACAGACAGGCTCAGGGACTTACATTTTTTTTCATAACTAAAAAGAAATACCCTGTCTTGCTTTAAATTGTGGGGATGTGAAGGGCTACAAAGATTTATAACGTCAATAAATGTATGCACCTACTATAAGCTTTTCATTCTTTTACTGTTCACTAATCTAATCAGGTTAAAAACAATTTTATACCTTTTGCTTTGGTGTACATACTAGGTCATTTCCAGCTACAAAGACAGGAGTCCTTTGGTAAATGCTTTATGCTCAGAGCCAGTGATTGTTTTTAATCTCTTCTACTTGTAAGACACAAACTCCAAAACGTCTTTCTTTCTGAACTTGAATTCTCATCATGCTTTGGAAATGAGTCTCCTCTTTGCTGAAATACCACTTGACACAGAAGTGAATCTGTAGGTGAAAAATAAAATCATGTTAACAAACAGAGAAACTTTACACAACTGCCTGAACAAAGGAAGGAGTGTCAAGAGGAGAAGGATATTTAGAAATTTATCTTCACAGATGTCATGACCAAATGTTTACTTAGATTTTGGAAATGGCATATATGAATGGTGAAGTTAAAGGAATGAACAGCAAATCTGGATAACCAAGGGACTGCAAATGTCCTATGAAAGTGCAGAGTAGAAACACAGGGTGGTCTTTCTGCCCATCACCTCTGGGGATGATGCTTTGTGCTCCTCTGAATACTCATGATGGACCATCACAAATCTGTCCAGAGAGCCACACTATGGTGAATAAAAGTTATATGTCCTTTCTTTCTTCTTTGTCCCTCTGTGAACAGGTGCCAAAGATCACGTTTTCCCCTCTCTAAAACATAGAGGTGTAGACACACTGGGGTTTTTTTCCGTTATATTCTTTTCTAAAGAAAGAAAAAAATGATGAGGGAAAACAAATTACTTTTTAAGCAGATGGCTTTTTAAAACAATGTGCACTGGCACTATGAAGCAAAATACTCCCTATGTTCTACACAAGTCTGAACAAAAGCAATCCTAATTGCATATGTGCAAAATAGTTTTAGTTTCTACTAAAATAATGATAATGCACATGAAATAAGCAAAATACCAAATTTAATACCAAAACCAGTTGTTCTGAGACTACCCACATTCCAATACTGGAAATTAATGATGGGAAGCTGAGTGAAACCCCCAAAAATCTAGGAGGAAAAGGTTAGTGTCTTGCTATGCCAATTAGACACCTACAAGTCCATGCACCCAGGTGGGATGCACTGAAGGGTAATCAGGGAGCTGTGAAGGTGCTTGTGAAGCCACTTTCCATCATTTCCCAGCAGTCCTGGTTAACCAGAGAAGTCACAATTGACTGGAAATTATCAGATGTAATGCTCATGTACAAGAAGGATCAGAAGGATAAGCTGGGGTACTACAGGGCTGTCAACCTCCCCTCAGTACCCAGGAAAGATAACCCTGTGCATGATCACACAGAATCTGCAGGACAACCAGGGGATCAGGCCCAGCCAGTATGGGTTTATGCAAGGCAGGTTCTGCTTGGCACATGTTATCTCTTTTCTTGACCAAGTGATATGCTAAGTAGGTGAAAGAAAGTCTGAGGATTTTGTCTACCTAGAATTCAGCAAACCATTTGACACCAGCTCTCACAGCATTCTCCTGGAGAAACTACATAGTTACTGTATGGGCATATGTACTCTTCACCAGATGAAAAACTGGCTGGATAGCTGGGTACAGAGAGTGGCAGTGAATGGAACTGCATCCCATTGGTGTACAGTCACTGGTGGTGTTCCCAAGGCTCAATGTTGGGGCTGGTACTGTTTAGCATCTTTACCGATGCTTTGGGTGCAGGGATTGAGGGCTTCCTCAGCAAGTTTGTAGATGACACCAAGTGGGGCTGTTGGAGGGTGGCAAGGCTCTGCAGAGGGATCTGGACAGACTGGGTTGATGAGCCTAGGCCAAACTGTAGGAGGTTCAACAAGGCCAGATGCTGGTTCCTACACTCGAGTCACAACAACTCCAGGCAATACTGTAGCCTGGAGGAACAGTGGCTGGAAAATTTTCCAAAGGAAAGGAATCTGGGCATGCTGGTTGGCAGCTGGATGAACACGAGCCAGCTGTGCCCAGGTGACCAAGAAGGCCAATGGCATCCTGGCCTGTATCAGCAATAGTGTGGCCAGCAGGACCAGCACAGGGATTGTCCCTTTGTACTTGACACTGGTGAGGCCACACATTGAGTATTGTGTCCAGTTTTGGGCCTCTCTTTCAAAAATAGATGTTGAGATACTGGAGGGTGTCCAGAGAAAGGCAACAGAGCTGGTGAAGGATCTGGAGCACAAATCCTATGAGAATCGAGCTAAGCAGCTGGAGTTGTTTAGTCTGGAGAAAAGGAGGCTCAGGGGCAACATTTTCACACTTTGAAGTGACCTGAAAGAGATTGTAATCAAGTGCAAGTTGGTGTCTTCTGCCTTGTCTCAAGTGAAAAGATGAGTTGAGATGAGATGAGATGAGATGAGATGAGATGAGATGAGATGAGATGAGATGAGATGAGATGAGATGAGATGTGATGAGATGGACTTAAGATGAGCCAGAGCATATTCAGATTTGATATAAGAAAAATATTTTTCTTTAAAAGAGTGGTTAGGCATTGGAATAAGTTGCCCGAAGGTGGTAGAGTCTCTGGAAGAGTTCAAGTGGCCTCTGGATGTGGCACTTTTGTATATAGTTTAGGAGTGATTTTGGTGGTTCTAGATTGAAGTTGGAATACATCATCTTGGTTATCTTTTGCAGCTTGATGATTCTGTGATTCTGTTAAACCTGCAGAGACCATTCAGAGAAGAAAGAAAAAAAAAAGAAAAAAGATAGAAAATGTTTTACGAGCTGTCTGGTAACCTGCTAGACAAGTTACCTACTTTTATATAAGTAAAAGTAAACTGGACGTGAAATGTAAAGACAGGACTTTGGAGACACAGTTCATGTCTTTAAATAATGGTGCAGTGAACTGCCAGGTTGTTCAGGACTCGCTCAAGTACAATCCTCAAGTTTGAATATATTAAGTAATCAGTCACAAGGACCTGTGTGACTAATATTTTCTCCTATAAAATTTAGGAACACAAACCTGACTTGTAATGAAATGTGATGAAGTGGGACTTTCTTGGAACTTCATTTTGTGCCTGGATAGATCAATAGTAGACAAGAAATTAGATGTCTCTGATTAAAAGGAAAACCAGTTTGATGACCATAAGCACAAAAAACCCTGTCATATCTATTCTGTGCATATTAAAGGGACTTCTGACAAAATAAAAAAAAATAAATTCTAATTGGCTTTCTAAATATGAACTTTCAGAACAGACGTAAACACTGACTAGAAAAGATCAGACCAAATGATTACCAAAAGTATCTTGGGCCTTTGTCCATTACTATGACAGTTTTACTCAGATTTCTGCTGATAAATCTGACTATTTTTCTTTGTTTGAATAAATTACTTCTTGAGCTGACAAGTGTGTTTCTAATAATGTCCTTAAATTTAGTTTCTGCTAGATATGCAAATGTAGTCACACTTTCAAAAGAGTTGAAACTTATGTCTCAACATGGTGATTCTGACCTTTGATTTTTTAGCAGTGTTAATACTACATTATTAATTAAGCATTTTTAATTTTGAAACTGAGGATTCTAATTAATATTTAAGCTGCTACTTCTTGCCTTTCAAAAGCAGGAATGCTCTATACTTCTGGAACTTGAGTTTGTTTCCAGGCAAGGATGCCTTTTTCTAATATTGAAAAGAAAAAATAAACTCTACTGAAGTTGTAGGGAAGAGCTTTCATAAGGAAGGAAGGGAAATATTGCAAAATTAAGTCACAGTAGTAGTGGGATCTTCTCGTATATGGTAGTTACCAGAAGGGTTGATGCACTTCATCTCACTTAAGTTCAGATGAATAGTACTTTTATAGTGTTTCAGGATTCCAAAAGTAAAAGCAAAATATAATTACTTTTCATTCAGTTCAGTCTTCAGAAAAATAAGGACTAGAGTAAATATCAGATAAGAATCTTCCATCTCCCCAATTTCTCTGACTTTTATTAAAATAAATGTTAGTTTAAAGAATTTATTTTGAGCATTACTCACTTCTATGTAAAGACACTCTTTCCAGCAGTTTTCAGTAGGTGTCCTGTCTGACATTTCTGTATAGTGTCTCCCAGGAATAATAAAATCTCTTCTATGCCTGCAGGCTCCATTATCTACCTTACTTTTTCCCTCACTTGGAATAACTACCTTGGGTGACTCACAAGGTCTTAATAACACTGAAAATTAAGAGAGCCTGTATTAAAATGTAGTGACCCTCAACTTCTGTGCTTGGCCAAGTGACAGCAATAATAATCAGTTACATGGAAAGCATTATTGCTGATTTTCATCTCCTGCTAGCATAGATTTGATTTCAGAAAGGCTGAAAAATTTGGGCCAAACCAAAACCTTGGCTCATATCCTCTCCTGATGTGAAGTTTCACTTGAGGATAAAGAGTAGTCCTGTTCAAATCAGAGCCAAATTCAGCTGGCCTGTACAGCAAATCCTGATCAGATTCCCAAGTCATTGGTAGGGAAAGACACCTGACTGGTGGGGAAATGCACCAGAGCAGGTGTTGGGTGGCAACACGCCCAGGAAGCAAATATCACATTGACATGGCAGGTGCCTCCAGCATGCAGCAGCAGTGAGGGGTAGCCATGGCTTACTGATGTGCAGTGTGATGGCATGGATGCACCTTACTGGGAACCACTGACACAGATCTCGGCATCCCCAGGTTTGGGGAGCTATTTATGTCAGAACTCCTCGAAACAGGGGTGAGGATCAGTTTCCTGTCTCCTCAACATGTCTCTTGCATCAGAGAGAACAGAAGTGCTAGCTTCAGATAGTGTCCTTGTTTCAGCTGTGATAAAGTTCATTTTCTTCCTAGAATCTAATATTTTTCTTCCTACTTCCTTGTACCTGGTACAGTGCTGTGTTTTGAAATTAGTCAAGGATAATGTTGATAACTCGGTGATGCTTTGGTTGTTGGCAAGCAGTGCTTACTCTAAGTCAAGGACTTTTCAGTTTCTCATGTTTTGCCAGTGAGAAGATGCACAAGAAACTGAGAAGGAACATGGCCAGGACAGCTGTCCTGAGCTGAGCAGAGGGATATTCCAGACCAAAGAACACTATTCTCATTATATAAATTGGAAAAGCTGTTTGGCAATGGCCATTTGCTGCTCAGGACTGGTTTGAGTCAGTGGGTGGTGAGCAGTTGTACAGTGCATCACCAGTCTCTCTCTTTCTCTCTCTCTCCCCCATTATTAAAATATTTTGGAATTTTAAAATTATTAAACTCATCTTAATTCCACACAAATGTTCTGAGTTGCTAGCTGGAGTTAAAGACAACAGGTGGATGCAGGTACAGTGAAGTTATCTTTGCCAAGAGATTAGTAATTTTCCTCATGACATTAAGAAAAGTCAATCCAATATGCATATATTGGACTGCTTTTAGTTTGTAATTAAAACAATATAATTTTGATTGCCACTTTTCTCTGAGATAAGCAGTTTATTCCAATTCATTGCAGGTTTGATGCTGTAGAGACTCCTTAAATTAGAATTTTTTTTTTGTGAAAATTAACTGCTTTCTAAAATAGCTTGATATGGTGGAAATTAGGTTTCTGAGATCAGAATAAAAGAGTATATGCAAAGGAGATTTTTCTCAGGCAGATCATTAGTATAGAGCTGTTCTGCAAGGTACAATATATGGTAATAATCAGTCTCCAGAGCTTTACCTTATTTAAATTGGTCACCTACTAAAGGGCCTGGGCTGGATTTGTGGAGCATATTAGGTGAATAACACCGTATTGCTTTATGGCACATGCATTTTTTAGCTGCTATAGGTTATATTACATATAATTCTTTGGTGCTGACTTATGGGCTTGACAACACACATCAGGCTGTTTAAATCATCAGAGTGTTATTTTTCTTCCCCGGAGGAATCATAATGGGAAGCCCTGCTAACCTGTCAGCTCTACTTTGCCCTCCTTTCCCTCTTTGTTGTATGAAACCTTAAATATGTAGGTGGGATTCCTGGAGCTTGGCTGGTTTCAGAGCAGCCTGGGGACTGATTTGGTTGAGCTGCCCAAAGCCCATAAATTCTGGACAATTGTATGGAAACAGGAGGCCGAGTTCAAGGGTAGAAAGCTGGGTGAAATAGTCTGATGATTTGCGTATCCAAGGCTTTCAGGTGGAATGTTTTCCTCCTCAGTCATAAAAAGTAAGGGGAGGTGTGATGTCTCAATGTTACATCTGTTAAAAAGAAAATGGAGAAAAGGCTAACTCCAGTTTGGGAGGATAATTTAGACTGAATTGTGCATTGTTGCAGTGGAGGCTGAGTTTTGGGATCCTGCCAGGGGAGGGGAAATTTTTACATCACCATAATGCTATTCATAACCGTAAGGATAAGCCTTATCCTTATGTTAAGACTGGAAAGGCTGAAGAAAACTGTGGAGAGTATCAGCATTGGAAGTAAGTGAGATAAAAAAGGAAAATCCAGACTCTCATAAAATGAAGTAAGATTCAGGACTTTCCTGGAAAATAGAAATACTCCTAAACTCCTAAACATACAGATTCAGAAGTATTGGAGCAAGAAAACCTTGAGACTATACATACATTCCAAAATCTACCAACCTATTACTTGTATTATAAAAACAGCATAAAAATACTGGATATTGCTGTTTATATAAATTATGCATTTGAGTCTGTTGTGAAATTTCATCTGAGGAGATGACACTGGAAACTTTTATTTCATCTGCATTTTCAGTCCATTATTCCTGTTGAAACATTAAAAAACCTCAATCAGAGGGTCATCAAATGTACAAGGCTTAGAAAAGACAACTGCTCTCCAGTGACATCTCTTTAATCTCATTCAATACAGACTATTTTCACTCTATCTGGAATAGGTTAAAATAGAAAAAAAAAAGCCCTAAACCCTTTTAAAAATTTTATTATTTTTAAAGTTTTTCTTGTTCCTCAGGGTTTAAATTAGAGAGTTATGATTTTTTTTTTCTTGACATCATTAAAGCAAATAAGATGGGAGATGGATATTTTCTGCTTGTTTCTTTGATTTTCCTTTAGGCTACTGAACACAGTACTCTAAATGCTTTCAAATTCTAAATTCCCTTTTGTGTTTTCTTTTTATTTTTTTCCCTTGCTTTTTTTTTATGTGTGCTGCTCTGTAACTTTTGCTAAATATTATTAGATTCTAAACATTTCCTTAGAGAGAGGGAGTTAAAAGTTATTTTTTTCCAAGTTCTTCTAAAGAGGGGCAAAATAATAAAATCCAGTGACTCCAGATGTCTGTCACTTTTCAGATATAAAAAGTCTTCATTTCCTCATGCAACTGACTTGGAGTAGCATTCTCCAAAGGGCAGAGAGATTTTCAATTGTTTGAAAAGCCTGATTTGACTGATGAATGAAACTATGAACTGCAGTTGTTGTCTAGGCTTATACATGCGATAGGTAGCCCAGTCATCTTTAGATGCTGAAGATAAACGACATGCTGAACTTCTCTCAGCACTGTGAGAAGTGTCAAATTTCAGTTTCACAAACACCATTTATTAATTTGGCATCCTGTGTTACTGAAGAGTCATGAAATTTTGTATGTGGATGAATTTAAAGTACATTATCAAGGGCATTATTAAAAGAATTTAAAATGAGCTTAAATCTCAGGGAAAGTTAAATCAATTTTTTTTTGCAATACTACTTGATGACTTTAAATACAATCCTGATTTCAAATGAGCTAAATAGATGTTTTCAAAAGTTCCTGACTTTCCTGAGCTTGGAAGCCTTTAAAATATGTAGTAAGCAATGTAATTTTCAAACCTCTTGAAATTAGCACAAGAAGTACTCTTAAAGACTATTTCATTGCATAATTTTATTCTTTTTCTTATTTAATCATCAATATTTACACAATTGAGATTACTTCTCCCATGCTCTTCCTCAGTTTTTGTGTTCAGATATTGCTTCTTACTGTCTACTTTTATACATGCAAATCCATACTCAAACATATCAAGTCTGATAATACTTTTTAAAATAAAGTTACTCCCTTGCATATTTATTTTTACCAATACTAAAGCTAGATATTTTCAGGTTCTGACACATAGAATTTCCCTTTTCTTACCTAGCATGTCCGGTTTATCATTTGTGCATATTTCTGCACTTATGGGAACCAGCAAGAATTGGAAATATGTTGTACATTTTTCTGCCAAATTTTGCTGGCTCTGGAGCTTTGTATGTGCTTGGGATAAAAATTCATATTCAGGGATTTAATCAAGCTAGGCCAAATATTTCAGCTTTTTGATGAATAGCCATTAGTTGTTCTACTGTAGAGTGAGAAAAATTGCTTATTACTTACAAGTAAGATGCCAAGAGGTTGTTACTGCTATAGTGTCTGTGACAATATTTGCTGTCAGTATACTGTAGCATCCCTAAAGTTTCCAGGGTGTTTTACTCAGCTTTTTTTTTGAGAGGTGTTCATTGAAATCAATGCTTCCATATCTGTTTGTATAGCCAGGTGAATTGTGCTAGTTAAGGACTCATTTTCTGTAGTGATTTTTTTATAACTATGTAGATGGAGAGTCTCAGTAATGAAAGAAGTGTGAAGTGCATGGGAAAACGCAGAAAGTTATGTTTGCCATCATTACAGACCTTGAAGGACGATTTTTGTGGTGTTCCCAAAAGTAACGAAGTATAACGCCCTCCTTAAGGCTTGGCTGCCCTGGCTCAAGATCAGTTTTGCTACCACATAACTTTGGATCTGACCACAAGAAATCCTTGAAGGTAGTGAAAAGAAGTGAGGAGAGAAGGATGATTTAAATCCTTGATTCCTGCCTGAGTGACATTGCAGCTTTGCCAGTGCTTGTGTGCTTAATCTCTCGGGCCTGAAGCATCCATCCTTTCTGGACTGACTCCCTGGCTTCGCCTGGGACCTCCATCGTTGCTCCAGACCTATCTGACTGTCTGGACTGTGGCCAGCTCTGGTCATCATCACCACATCTACTATGCCCTCCTCATCTTGAAAACTACCAGGTCTTCCTATAGAAATTTTATAATTATTAGAGAAATTTTATAATTAGTATGCATTTTGAAGGTATGTCAGGACTCTAGTTTGGATCTGGATTTATGAGAATATGGTAGTAGATAATATCAGAGAGTTTTGGAATAAGGTAATGAAACTGGCCCTCAGTCTTTTTCAGGTTATTATACCCAAACCAGAGTCTGTATCGCCTACATTCTCCACTGATTTGTTACATTACATTTTGACATACTGGGTTGCTCAGAGGTGAGGTACTTCAAGTGTTCTTCTTGATAGTACAGTTAGAACACATTCTGTCGGTCTGAGATAGTTGTAGCCTGGTACCTCCAAAAAGCATACCTAGGAGGGCCTCACATAATTGCCATGCAAAATTGCAGGCAGGTTGACTGCATTATTTATCAATTTGTCGAATTTAAATTGCAAAGTCAAGACAAGCCCTAGCCCTGAGGCCTTGTATAACCTTTACAGAGCCTGTGGCCTATTCTCAGCAAGACAATAGTGTATTTACTGGGTTATAGGAGGGTATAGCCTGAATTCTAAGCCAATTTGCACTAAAATCCAAGTATCTAAGGAAAGTGGGTGTATCTACAGGGAAGCCTCTTTTATTCAGGTTTACTTTTATGTCATGCTTTGCTGATCAAGAGGAAATCTGCTGTTGGTAAGAGACAGCTATATAATTTCTTTCTGACCACTTTGATTCTTCTAGAAGCTGGTGGAGATCTAGGCAATTTGCAATCTGTGTAAAGCTGAAGGAAGATGGAAAAATGATTTATGAGCTCTTTTTGTCAGATCAGCTGATTCCTCTGTCAAGTAGCATGAATGATGACGATTGTCTCCATGAGAAGGTAGAACTCCAGTGCCTGAGAAGGAACCACTGCAAAAGCAGGTTTTTTCCCATTTTCTTCAGAGGGGGAGATAGTGATAGGATGTGATAAATGTTTATTCTCTATAAAAGGCAGAAAAGAGAGCCTTTTGTTTATCCACTTCTGACTCATTTTCATATTCTTCTTGGTTTCCCTTTTCAGAGCACAACTGGGCTTGGGCTAGAAAGGAGGAGAAAAGGAAGGAAAACCACTGCAGGTGGAATCCTTGCAAGATGGTTCTTTTTGCTATTGCACTTACTTTTTATGAAATACCACCTGATTTTTTTTTTTTTTTTGAAAAATGACTGTTAAAGGCCAGAAGCTTAATTCATAAATCTCATAATATTTCAGCCAATGTATCCAAGTTGGCGATACTGGAATATTTCTGAGTTATTTTATAAGCCAAAAGACAAAGTAAACTACCAACAAAACCTCCCAGTGCTCTGATATTTTTACTGTCCACACTTGCCAATAATCTCTGTACTTAATCCTGTTCCATTTCAGTCCAAACTCACAAGAAAACAAGCCGTGGTCATTGCTTTGTTGCTTGGGCTGTGGAGATAGGAATATTCCTAAAATTCACAGGTTATCAGTGGGAAATTCTGAAGCCTTTACTGCATCATTAGAACTCCCCATATGTTGATATGTCTGGAATTTGGACCATTAATCACTGGAGCTGCTGATAACGTTGGAACTATTCTAACACATATGCCTTTTGCAATAAATAACCTTTTGAATTAGCTTCTTGAATCATATTGCCACCTTTCCAGAGTAAACACATCAATTTTTCCAGCAATTGTACCGACAAGGTTACAAAACCAGAGGAGAAGCAGTGTCATCATTTCACCTAACACATAATAATATGCAACTGTAGTAACTTTGTTTCCCTTCTAACTATGCCAGTGTTGTAAAGTTGTGGTGGAATAACATCTTGTAACACAGAATCCTCATAAATGGTAATCAGGTGTTTAAAGAGGTTCAGTGAAAAAATATATCATGGGTGAGGGAAGAATGGGGAAATTGAAGAAGTCTAGCAGCTGTGATTAAAATATAATCTTAACTTCTGGTGGGCAAGATATGTATCACATTCAGATTTTCAAGCCTATCTGTTAGACTTGATGGTGGAATTGTAAAAGGAGCTGCAAATGGTGAGGTGTTACATGGAAATCCTGGCATCAGTGGGAAAAACTTCAGGGTCTTACTGTTTCAGGAACCTCATAGATGCAAACTCAGAGTAAATTAAGCTCAAGATGTGCAAAACTGGTTCATGATGCTTGCACATGAAGAAGTTATTTATTCTTTAAAAGCTCTGTTGAATGTTACTCAGTTTTGCAAATGATTGCTTTAGTAGAGTTAATGTGCAAGAGAGGGGATGGGCATGATCCTATTTTTAGCCAAAGAACATCAGTCAGGGATGTCAGGAATACATAAACTAAAGCATAATGAAAGAAGAAAAAGGAAGAGTAAACAAGAGGGAGAAATTAATAAGAAAATATATTTCTATTTTCACCGTTGCTGTTTTGTATTCTTCCTTTGGTAACCTTTTTTACTTTTGTATATCCCTCTCTCTGTTTCTGTGGCTTTCTATATTTCATTGTATGTTCATAGAACTTTTGTTAGGTAGAATACTTGAAGCAAAGTAAATGAAAACCAAATGTCACTTATCCTGGAACTCTTAAAGACTTCCTTTTGACTAAGTTAATTCCTCCTTGTTTTGTTCACCGAATGTAGACAGAAAAGAAATAATCTTGAGGCAAATTGAATATTTCAACAAGCAAATTAATAAGAACTATTGAAAATTTTGAAATATACATTGCTTGCTTTGTAGTGTGTGGTGCTGAACCAAAGGTCTTCAAATTAATATCCTTCATAACAATCAAAGTAGAATCCAAGTCTAGTGAAATTTAGGAAATTGTTCACCACTCTGTCCTATCAGAAATAGTTTCTGGAGCTATCAAGATGGGAAACACAGAAAGAAGAAATGGAAGAAATGATTGCACCAAAACAGTTCCCCACTGAATGCTATTTCTCTCTTCCCCTTCTCTCCTTCATTCTTCATTTCTTCTCAGTGAAACCGCTGTTGATGTTACACATATCAAAACTAATTAAAATTATATGCTTTATTTAAATCGTGGTTCTAGTTTGTAGTAGAATTTCAGCTGTTATGTTTTCAGATGAAGTGAGATTATAACAACATTTTTTCTCTTTGCAATTAGATGAAAAGTCTTTGGAAACCTGTGATTTCTAGAAGTACTTAGACCTGGAACACACTGTGTCAAATTCAATATGAATTGGATTTAATACACATCAAGCCTGACATCCCAAAATCAAACCAAGGAGAATATGTTCAGGTCTGTAGTATGCTGAAACCTCAGTTACCAGGGTTAAAGATTTTGACTGCTTAGCCCCAAATGGTCACACATCTCTAAAACTCCCATGGGGATCAGGGTATGAAGGGATTTATTGCTGTTGCAAGGGGTGTTTCAAAATCCATTCCTCTCAAAACATAACCCCCCTCCACCCTCCATTTTCAGGCACTATTTCTGCTGGCACAGAACAGATTGTTCGAGTATCAGTCCATCATACATTTATATGTAGATTAACCTCACAAACCACTGGGACCTGATGTATTTTGGAGATCATACCTCAAATGCTATTGACAGTGCTGTGGGTTGGAGATGAAACTCCATGATACAACAGGATTCCTGTTCCCCATCCCCCTGTAGAGGCTTGGCAACGGTTTGTGGTATTTTAACTGTGCCCTCTCAGCAAAAGAAGAGATACACTTTTTAGAGGCTGCTCACACTGTTCAGGTGGCTACTTCTCTTCTGCAGAAAAAGCAGTATGGTGAATGGAAGCTTTCTGATCACCTTGTCTTATGCATGGATTTCAAAATACATAACATTAAGAATAACATCTGAGTATTCCAAAAAATGATATGCAAAATGTACAGGAATGTGTAAAGATACTGAACTTGGCATGAGATTTTGCTGAAATACTTTAGCTGAAAATAGACTTTTCAATAAAACAGACATGCTATATATGCTTTTTCAGCTAAAAAGGGAAGATGCTGGCTATGCTAGTGGCTTTGCTTCATGGGATGTGCTAGGAAATCCATGATTTCAATCTTCCACTTGCATAGATAAGTGGAAAGTTTTAAGTAAGACAAACAAAATTAAACCATTTCATTCCATTTTGCATACCACTTTAAAGTAGCTTTGAATGATGAGTTCATAAAAAACATTCGTTGTCTCCTGCAGTTCAAACATATCATTACTAGGGAGTCATAAATCTGCAGACAATGGGTGTTCTTTTTATGAAACATGGTTATGAACTGATCAATATATTTGTTATGAATAATCTCTTTTTTTAGATCTTGGATCAAATGTGACTTAGCAGTTTTGACAGAAATGGAACCAAGTGGTGCTTTATAGATCTGAACAATCCTGTAGCTGGTTCAATGAGGTGAAGTCTGTAATTGAACTGTTGAGTAGTGAGAGGAATAACAGAAAAAATAAAGAAAAAGTAATGGTATAGTGTAGGTTGGACTTTAAGCTGATTTTTTAATTGAATGTATTTTCAGTATAAAAATATGTGGTGCTAACTTTTCTTATAAAAAGCTACAATGAAGTTACAATGAACTTATTTTCATCTATTTTTTATGCAAAAACTACTGTATATTAGATTTCTTCCATCTTCAACCTTTAAAATGCATATTGCTTCCCAAATGGCTTAAAGGTGACTGAAGAAACTTCTGAAAAAAACAGGAATTCTGTGCCTCATCTGGCACAATGCTGAGCGCCTGCATCCCCCACTGAAGTCAGAAGGAGCCAAAGATGCAAACGTTTTATGTCAATTGACTTATACATCATTGTCAGAGAGATGCTTGAATGTAGAGAGCTTGAACTAATTAACTATTATAGATAAATTAATTTTATTTATTGTAGAATAATAAACTATTGTTATTTCATGTTTCTATGTTTAGTAGGAGCTCATGTCCTAACTGAGGTCCTCTCCATTGCCAAACTGTGAGGAAGGGCTATCAAGTATGCAAGACAGAAATCCAAAGGAACAAGATATCCAATTAAGGAAATGAACTAGATAGAACAAGATATAAAGAGAAGAAACATGCAGCTTCAGTGTTTTGGCAAAGATGAAAGAGAGAGAAACAGTATCTAAAAACCCCACATCATAATAGTCAATAACATAGATCCCTTCAGCCTGTTCTGGTTTGAAACCATGTTATTCCTTATCTGCTGCTATTTTCTACAGCCTTCACTGATAAATCACCAAAGTCTCACATATTTTTTTGAAAGTTTCTCGACTTTTTTTAGAGCTGCACAAGTAATTAATGTTAAGGGCAAAAGGGGTCAATCTGTATCTCAGAGCTTTGAACAGAGGATGGTAGAATCTGAGACTCAAATCCTTCTTGCACCATTCCTGAAATTATTTCTGCAGGTTGAGACAGTTCTAGAAAAGAAATCCACCTGAGAATAGCTAATGATATGAGCTGGACAAAACCTGCATTTAGGTATCACCTCCAAGTCAGAGATATTTGCAGACATCAGTCTGCTGTCAGCAGCCAGGACTCAGCAAATGTTTCCATATAAATATCTTGCATTTCAGTTGGAAGGATTAACTCGAGTGTTCTTTAATGCATATACCCATTTCTGCTGATTTGGAAAATAATTCATTATTTGTTTCAACAATTGCTGCCTCTATCATTTGGGTGTGTTTTTTTCCATAAGTCTGTCCTACTGATTCCTTGAATCCCCATACTAACAGACACTGCACATGCCGGGAATGATCCTATGTCATGTCCTTGGTGAGTGAAAGACCTAATTAACTCTTGGATTTGCTTTTGTTAGCATATATCTTTTGTGATTCTGGTGGGTGACCAATAGGAGCAAACCCTGTCATATAAGCAGTGGGACTAACTGCACTAGACCCTCCTGTTTCACAGAACTGAGCTTGCAGGGAAGCTGCAGGTGACTTATGAACCTTTGCAGTTTCCCATGTAAGTGGTAGGGAAAATGCATCTGGTAAAAATGAGATGGCTTTCAAACTAAAAGATATAAAATTTTTGAGGAAGTATAACTTTATTTAATATGGAAAATCTGAACAAATTAAAATTGGAACAGTGGGAATGTGCTTGGGAGTAAGATTATAAAACCTGGAGGTTCTATTCACATTCCAACAGAAGTTATAACAGCCTGGAAATTACAGAGTGAAATGCAGTTGCTGCTTCCAGGATGGAATGCAGCTGGCACGCAGGAAATCCATTCCATGATAATTCACCACACACAGAGACTGCAAACTTAAGCGCATGCTAAGAGGGATGAAATGGAGGGTGGAGCAGAGTGGAGACACCTTGGCCAGGCTCTGTTGAAATCCTTGCAGGGATGGGAACCCAGTGGTTCCATGCAGCCAAAAAACTGCACAGCAGCTGCCACCCAAGGGAGAGAGGAGAAGATGCCTTGCTGCTGAACCAGCAGCTGGGGTGAAATTGCCCTCCTTGGGTGGACTTGGTCCATTATAATGTGATTGAAATACCAACACACACCTCCATGCCAAAGTTACCCAGGTATGACCACCCCTCACTGGGCATGCAGCCTGTATTTTATTGACTATATATTTGAGATCGAAGGAAGAGAATTTTGTACCAAACAATAATAAAAGTATGTGTGACCAGAGCCACTAAAGCTCCACCTAAATGTAAAGATATACTGTAAAAGTGAGTTAGGGATAGAGAGAAGGTAGGGAAGACTCCAGTGTAACTTCGGGGATCATTTGATTGGTTGGTTGAACTTGTCTTCTTCCACATAGAGACACCTCTTTGGTAAGAACCATATTCTACGGGTACTAAATTATTGCCTTGAGCTAGATTTCATTGATGATTAGAGTTTATCTGTATGTTGCTTTAAATTTGTCTTTGAAGTCCATCACAATTACTGTCAATCTTTAAACCTTAACATGTCACAATTTCCTATTAACAGTGTGTTAAGCAATAAAGTGTGTAATTTTGAGAGGTGTTTAGTGTGAGTCCTTCAAGGGCACCAGGTCTTGCTGGCAGTGGAGGCCATACCTGACTAAGAGTGGGGAGATGCAGGAGGGGGTCTCTCTTTCTAAATTGCAATGAAAGTTTCACCCTGATGTGCTGTTTGTGTCCCTGAACAAATCAGCCAAGCTGCTCTCGGGTACAGTGGGCTGTTCACTGGGGCCCTACAGTGGGACACTGACAGACTGGCTGGGCACAAGGTTTTCAACCTTCCCGAGGCACAGGCAGACCAAAAAAAAATGAAGTGTTTGAGGAAACCCTCTTTTCATGTGAAAAGGACACATAATCTTGCAAGTCCTACCCTTGCAAGTCCTACCAACCATTCTCCAATGTGAGGAAGGTAGCAATGGCAGTCTTACTGTCCTGCCGACAGCAGAGGCTAAACCAAACACTGAGCTGTTGGTAATGATTTATTTCTAAATTCCAGTCTTCAAAAGAGGTCTACCTAAATGAAGGTTCAGTGAAAACTGAAGAAGAAACTCAGAGCTTGGCTCATGGTGATATTTTTCATCTTTTATGCTCTTATTCTAATGATTGATAACTGTTTGTAGATAATTGTGTATCAAAAGTGTCCATCTCAGCTGAAGGCTTTGTTGCCAAGCCTAGAAGCTATATAAAGATGTAGACGCATTTTATTTATATAAAACTGAAATAGAAATCAGTGGTTCACTGTGTTTATAATGAGTTATCAATATAGCTTGTGTTCTGCTGTGCTGTGAGAAAAAAATTAATTCTGAGCAAATGCTATAATAATAAAGAAATGTATTATTATTAAGGCTGGAATTCTGTAGATTTTGAGTGGTTGTTTTAGGCAGTATACCATTTTTTTTTAGGATGTACTAATGAAGGCTGGAATATGATCTCTTATGATCTACATGGAACAGAATATTCTCTGAGTTCTTATCATGGATACTTGATTTTTTTTGTTTAGAGATAAGCAAAAAATATTTTCCATGAAAATTTTGTAAATCACACCCTTCAGTTAAATAGGCTTAGAGATCTGTGCTACGGCATTTACTGAATGTTGTAAATGAATATGAATATGATACTGCTATAGAAAGAAAAAACCTTCTTGCTGAAATTGCTAAGCACCTAAAAATTCAGTGTAAAAAGTATTTCTCTTCCTTTCTGCACAGTTATAATCTCTTACTTTGTCACTGATCATTATTTTGATTGACAATGTAATCCGCAGTGTTGTTTGCAACAGAAAATCAGAAAATCAGCCTGAGTACTGCAAGATGATTTACAAAAGTGTGAATTAAAGGTAGACTTTTGAACCTCTGGCTCTCTTACCAGAGTCAGAGAAGAAGACATATTATGTAAGGACAAAAGTAATGGAGTTATTTTGTAATTTTGGATTTAAATTAGGACTTATATTTCCTTAGTGGTTTTTATTACATGAACAGTTACAGCTCACATGCCAAAATCTCTGAAGTATCTGTTAATTTTCTTCTCAGGACTTTCAACTCAGGGGATTTTTTATATTGTTTTTAAGGACAGACCCAATTGTTCTCAGATGAAATTTTGCTGGCATAACACTTCAACATTCTTATTGCAGACATAACATTTCAATTTTCTATTGTCACTTTCAGAGGAAAATTAGGAGGAAATGGTAGTTATATTAAAAATTAATAATTTTGTAATAAAATCTTGAAATACAGGAAAATATTGTATTTTGTTGCACAGTTTATGCTTGTGTACACAGTGTATGTGTACACTCTTGTTGCTAAAAAAAAAGTAATTTTGCTCTTTAAATGAGTCAGAGAAACATCAAGGTTTTTTAGATCAAATATTATGTTTTCTATCTAATTGCTTAAAATTTCCATTTAAGGGTCAAGAAAACTTGCAAAATTCAAGATGAGATAGTCTAAGCATTTTCATATACATATTTAAATATGTATATAATTTAAAAATAAATAGCATTTTAACTACTAGAAATATACTTTCTATTAGGTACACTGTTTAAGTCAATAAAGATAAGAATAATATTTTCTTGTTTAGAAGTATGCATGTGCTGCTGTATAGCTATGAATAAGGACTGAGTTTTGCATTGTTCCACATAAGACATAAAAGGGAAAGAAAAGGGAAAGTGAAAGAAAATTCCTTGCTCTTTCTGAGCAAGCATTGCCGTGATCTATGATCCAGTCATATGGAATAAGGAAAGCTTTTCATCTTTTTCTGCCTAGCAGAACAGATATTAGGGACTGCAAAAACTGTTTCTGAATGGCTGATTCATATTCATATGGCTGTCCAGATGAACAGAGCCTGCACATTAGAAAAATAATTTACCAATGGTGTTGCAATTGTGTTTCATACGGTTTAGCAGAAATTAGCTCATAGAAAAAAAAGACTACCTTTCTTTCAATGAAAGTCCTTGATTATTTCTTATGATTTTTCATGTCATTCTGAGGAAAAAGACTGCATTAATGATGACTAATTTTCTGAGGCTATTTTATAAGGCTGTCAGCCTAAGGTAGAAATCTGTGAATTGTCATTATTAAAGGGAACCCAGGAAGAAAAAAATGATGTGTTTAAAATCAATTAACATAATTATAATCCAGCAAAGAAAATCTGTGAGTTTTAAGATTCATAGGGCAAGAGACCACTTTTAACATAAAAATTGCTGACATCAAATGTTAATATGCTGTTGTCCTCAACATACATATGTTCTATAGTGTAAAAGTTGGTCTCACATCCATAAAGCAGAAACACATAGAGATTGTATATCATGCCCCATAAAATATTGACTCATGCTTGCTCCCTTTCTTTCAATTCAGTTTTCTACCCGCTAGTCCGAGAAGCAGAGTCTTCAAAAGAAAGACTTCTGTGTCTGGAAAAACAAAAAAAAATACCACTTGGCCCCTTCTCTATTACTCTTGATGAACCAAAACTGGGAAACCCAAGTAATATATGTGAATTAGAACTTTTGAACAGACTGAAATTCTACCTACTCCCAGGAAAATAAATTTATCTCTTGAAATATGTCACAGTGCAACATCAAGTGACAGGAGCAAATATGATTGTCTCTTATAAACTAGTGATTGCCTTATTAACTCTGGGTTTAAAAGTGCACATGCACAGGGAAACTCATTACTGCCAAGAGATATATGGAGCAAGCAAAGCAAGCGTTATTATCCCAGGGGTCACTGAGAATAGCAGGAAATAGGATTATTGCTCAGAGGAGAGTTAACAGGAGCCTAGATAAATGTAATTTCAATAAGAATGATTTGTGTAGAATTGATTTAATGACATTTAAAAGGATATCTGCTATGTTAGTCTCTGTGGCCATCCTGTGTAATAATACAAGTCTTTTGTTTCTTTCCCCAAGCACAATGTTTTAAGGCATCTGGGGATACTGGGACCTTCCCAGCAAAGTCCTCCCTTGTTGGATACCTCAGAGGCTGCTGTGATTGCTCTCTAGTGGTTTCTCTGCATCCCTGCCTCCCTGTTGTCAGGGACAGAAGGTGTATCCTTGCTCGGGGCCTGGCAACCCATGACCCTGATACTGACCCTTGTGACTATGAACACCTCCTGAAGTCTATGAACCCCTTGATTCCAAATTTTGGATTGCATGGGTTAACTTTTCAGAAGCAAATATTAAAGCAAAAAGCATATACTGGTGATTCCAGTTATCATTTACGAGTATAATACATAGCAAAATACATTCAGATACAGTCAGCCAAAACAGGCAAAATATACTTCTTTTTCTCATTACAATGCAGCTCAGTTCAGATCCTTTGAATTTGCAGAGCCTTTCAGTCCATGTCTTGCTCCTGCATGCTCTTTCCTCTTTCCATGATTGCCTTCAGTGCTCCCCCTTATATGGCAGCTAATTCTCTTGGTTCAGCAGCTCCCTGCTGCTTTGGGGAGCAAGCTGTTTGTAGTCTGCCTCTATGGCTCTAGGATTCTGATTAATTTATTAATCAAAGATAGAAATACCATATTCTGTATCTGCAGTTATGCCCCTTCCACTGCATATTCCTTATTCTTTAAAGGAATCATGGTCCAAGGTGTTTTTGTTAAATAAATTGCTGTTGATATACCTGTTTGCTGACATGGAAAGAGTGTGTTTTATTTCAGCATATGCTGCAAATGGAACCAGCATCTTGACTAAAATCTGACTTGTACTGCATGTTTGATCAAGAAAGGATAATTGGCAGCCTGGGAAATGCAATAGCCCTCTGCAGGTAAGTACCAAAATTTCCTTAAAGATGATTTTTTATAAGATTCCTTGTAGACTATGTTATATATGGTTATGAAATGTCTGATCTCTTTCAGAATATGGGCATGGTCTGAAAATCTGTACATGAAAGACAAGACATTCCATCTTATTTCTTTCTCTGGACTGGACCCAGAGAATGAGCAATATTGGAAGTGCTCTGTGATTAACTAGGCTATGTACTGAAGTTAATGGATTTTATGAGCATGACAATTCCATATTTATTTGAGTATATTCAATGAACAAGTTAATTCTTAATTCATTGTTCTGCTATCTAATTTCTGTCAATCTCCCAAGCAAGCTACGTTAGTGGATTTAATACATTTGTAAAATGGATCAATCATAGATTAGGCATAGAAATTTGAAGGCATTTATAATGGCATGTGGCCATTAAAGAGGGCCTACTACTAATTCTGTGGTACTGCCTGCTAAATCTATAGACCTTGTTAATTTTCAACAAATTACTTTATGTTCTGATGGGTTTGTGTTTGATGATTATTAATCTCATAGCAGAAGGTTAGTGTCAGCTTTTGACAGTTATTGAAGAATATATGGAAAATAAAACGTGTTAAGTAAAATTCTCACACCTAGAACATAATTTATTTAATGCATAAGAAAAAATTATATTATTAGTATTATTAAAATTATACTATAGCCAAAGGGAGAGGATTTGCAACACTTTTATTTTTATTTTGGACTAGTTTTATTTGTCCCATTTTTGTCTGGGAACAAAGTACATTTTCTTTATTGTAGCTGGTAAGTTGTGTTTGGATTTAGTGTGAGAAAAATGTTGATAGCATACTGCTGCTTTAGTTGTGGCTAAGCAGTGCTTACTCCAAGTCAAGGACTTTTCAGTGTCTCATGCACTGCTGGTAAGGGGCTGCATAAAAAGCTCTGTGGTAGCATAGCCAAGACAGCTGACCCAAGCAGCCCAAAGGGGCATTCCATGGCATAGAATGCCATGCCCGGCATATGAACTGGGAAAGTGATATGTCAGGGGGGCTGACGGTGGGATGGTCTGGGTCTCCATTAGCAGGTGGTGAACAATTTTATTGTGCATCCCTTGTTTTTCTTGTGTTCTGTTGCTCTCTCTCCCTCTACTTATCATTCCTATAATTATTACTAGGTTTTGTTTCAATTATTAAACTGTTCTTATGTCAGCTCATGAGGTTTACCCTTCCCTTTCAATTCTCCTCCCTGCTATGGGGTCAGGAGGCAAGGGAAGTGAGCAAGCAACTGTATGGTGTTTAGTTGCTGTCTGGGGTCAAACCACGACAATAGTGTACAGCAATTTGAAATGTCCTAAAAATTAAAAGCCAATTTCTTTAAGAAGATGATTTTCATGATAGCTTATAAAGTGTTTGCTTTGGGCAGTAATTTTGGATAAGGCAAAGTAGCTTATATTTTCTTAGATTAGGCTCAGATCTGCCTGAGAGACCACCCTTGAGTAATGTTACAAGCAGGTGACACCTGAGCCTGGGAAAGTTTCCTAAGACACAGGCATGAACTAGAATTTAGAATGTTAGGATGGGAGTTGATATTACAGAGTATCACACAACACAGGATCTAACCTCTCTCTGCAGAGTTTGTGGCACTAAGTCATAAAGAAAATTAAAGGTTCAGATCCATTTCTTTATGCGTGTGGCAAAACCCCCTTCTCTGTGCTTTGAAAAAGACAGGAGGACTCCCCTCTGTGTAAAAAGAAGTCTCCTTTCAGCTAAAGTAGACTGTGATTGTTTGTTTATATCTGAGATTTGATTGCAAATGTGGATCCTGAAAATAGAAAGAAACAAGTGGTGTGAGCAAATGCAGTCTGGAGGAGCGTCTAATCTAGGGACAGTCACTGACTACAGAGTATTTCTTTATGATTGTAACTGCTGAGACTTATTGTAAATGCCACCTCTTTTGAGTAAAAAAAATAAAAATAAAGGTAAAAATAAAGAATTATAAGCTGAAAACTGGGGTACCCCTGGTCAGACAGTGTAGCCTGAATTCTGCACTTTATTTTGCCAGTTTAAATGAAATACGACTTACATCTGTAAAAACAGAAGAGGAATCAAACATCTTCAGTGTGCATTTTGAAGAATCCCCTTTAGCCATACAGTTTATTTTTGAAGCTTAAGAAATTTTCTGACTCAAACATTTGCCCTTAATAGGAGTTTCTCACAGGGTGAGCTGAAATGCTCTATTTATTTTAATGAGTCTTTTCCCATAATTGAATAAATCCTTCAGAATATGAAAGTATGTAGCTGTTCAATATGGTAAGTATTAAAGACACATTTCCATTTTCCATTGTTTTATTTTTATGCAAGAAAAATGACCCAGTGCTACATGGATCTGTTAATCCCTTATTTCCTTGTGGGCTAAATGAATGCCCTGTTGTAATGGTACTGCAGCTCTTTTGTAATTTAATTTAGTTTATCTGAGTTGATTTTATTTTAGGGGTTTTTCCACTTTTGGTTGTACATCACCTTTTGTACCAAGGAACAGATTCTAACCTTGTTCACTGCCCTTTTGCACTTCAAGAGTTGTGTGAAGAGGCAGCAAAGAAACAACTGAAAAGCAAGTGGTGATCCTCTTGCCACAAGGAAATGCTGCATTTCTCTGAGAAGCATATGGACCAATCAGTGTAAACTTGTTCAGTTGACTTCAGTCTGTGTGGGTTAGAGATGGAGGCCCTATGAATGGAGCGTGTCTCAATTAGATGCTGGCTTTCCCTCGTGTAATTTAATAATGGTAACATCTTGTTTTTCCATTTGGATATATTCAGAGTGAAATTTACAGTCAGAAAAGGAAATTGCATAATACTGTTAAAAAAATAGTTTCCTGTATCTCTCAGTTTAAAAATGCAAAATGACTTGTAATTTTGCAAAGAAATCAGTCCTCCTGGGATGAAAATTTGGTAGATATATGCCAATTAAGATCTTGAGTCAGTAATTGTCTAAACTGATTAACAGTATGCCAAACCCATTGCAGAGGTAAATGTTCTGACATTTGTAATTGCTGAAATAGTACAATTGTTATTCTGACATCAATGTTAATGATATGTTACCAAAACATCATCATCAATCATCTCCATGCCATGGGATGGCCTGACTCCATATATTATAGGCTGGAGTAATGACTGAATAGAAGTCAGGTCAAGCAGTCTCTGGCTTAAGCATGTGCACCATACTCTAAAACAAATAGTAGGTGTTTCACTGAGATTATAGGGAAGAGAAATCTTTGTGAGCCTTATGGCTGATGTCTTCATTTCTACTCCCAGAGGATGTATAAGTACAGCATCTTATCTGACATAAATTCAATTATGGGTAGGTCTGCCACAGAAGAATACTCCTGAGTGTATTCTAATTGACTGAAGAGCAACCAGAGCATATAATGGGGCTTTTCCTCTGCTGAACCTGACATATACAAAGGGAATGCCACATAGGAGAAAGGGGACTTTTAGAACTACAGAGCTCAAATACCTATGGATATGTAATAAAATATTAGATGGCTTAGTATTTTTTCACTATAAGGATTATACACATGCAAGGAGAAAGTGATATTGACAAGACTATTAGGACTAGGCACGTATTCTCATGGCTTGCAGACTTTTTCCATCAACATGATCAATTCAGTGAAGGAGATTGAATTTCTCATCTTCTTGACTATGCATGATTCTAGATCTGCTGTATGCACAAAACATCAGTTCTCATTAGTCTGATGTTGCTTCCAGATAAGTCTTTGTGCCTTGTCACAGATAAAAGACTGTCAATAAATTATTAGAGTTAGGAAACAACGTAGACTTTTAATAAAGAACCACAACCAAAAGTAATTGCACAATCCCTTTTTTCCTTTGAAAACAATAAAAATTAAATCTATACTATTATTTCTATATACTTCTATATATTTTTTCTATAATGCAGTCAAAACTGAAGCTTCACTAAAACTGTTTTAAATTTTGATGTTTGCATTGAAATTGAGCAGGATGCAAGTGTTCATCCTGTTAATATTTGTTCCAAGTTTAAAATTTGAAATAAATTATGTTTTCTAGCAGTGAAATTGCATGTTAAATTCATGTATTAATGCTTCTCCAGAAATAATTCCAAGTTAGGCAAAGCCTACAGGATGCTTGTTCAAGACATTTATTACAGGAGCTCTCTGTTATCAGGGCGTGAAAATTGACTAGCAAAGAAGATGGAGATTAATTTAGACACAAAGTAATTTTTGCCTTTGAATATTTTTATGTCCAAGAGAAACAAAAAGGCGTGGCACTTATTAATTTCTGTGACTATACGTATATGGTATGAAGTTCTCAGATAGAGGGAATTTGCATGGATCTAGAGTGCCATTTCTTTCTTTGTTATCCATTCTTTCATGATTTATTCATATTGACAACACCGAAATTTTTATTGCCGAAAATTCCACAACAGTGTTAGAATTTATCAAGACATGTTGCAATCTTCTTGTGACAAAGAGGATTGAGTGTGAAGGTTTCATTTCAAACACATCCGCCTTCTGGAGAATTAAATATGGAAATCCTATTAATGTATACTTCAGTTCCCATAAGCTGCTCTGCAGTATCAAGTGAATTGTCACAATAAAGCATCACGAAAGGCAGTGAATGCCTGGGGAAAATATTCAGACATGATTGAGGCACTAGTCTAGTGGGAGAAAACTCACCCTTGCAGATCTGTTTTTCTTTTTAAAAATTAGATTCCTTTTCTGGTCGCTCCCTCTAGTAACCTTTGAAGCAGGAGTACCTGGCTGCTTTCTCTGAGCTTGAACTTCTCTTCTCAGCAGCAGCAATACCAATACACTTCAGAGAAACTATCTGCTTCATTGTTTGTCTTCAATCTTCATGCTCACAATCTGTTTCCGCTACTACTCCCCAATCTATTTACTTTTTATTTTTTTTTATATTTTTTCCAGAGCTTCTGGACACCCTGATTCACATTTTGCTCTCTCTGTCACCAGCCGCTGTGTGTTACAATGTCATCTGTTTCCTGAGAATTAGGACTGGTTTACTTAGATCACTGCAGAAAATAAATCTTTTTCTCTCTTTCAGGAGAAAAAAAAAACCCAAAACCAAAAATAAAATCAAACAAAAAAACCCAAAAAGATAACTTGTTTTTTTAAATACAAAACTAGCTTAAAAAAGAGGATGTTTTATTGTACCTAATAGGTAAGATTGCCATCAAAACACTTGTATTTCTCTAAGCATATGTATGTAGTTCAATTGAAGGGTAGATGGAATTCAGAAGTGTTGCACAATGAGGAGTAATGTTGTCAAAATGAGGAGTAATGCAGACAGAATGTCTCATAGCCAATCCCATTTTAATTACTCAGAAGATGAGATACTAAAAATGATGGAAACAATTCATTTGTTCAGTAGAGTTCAGTATGTTTTTTGTAATACTCTTCCTTCTTTGAGTCAAGAGTGTCTCATTTGTATTTCCCACAAAAACTGATTTTTGAACGGCTTGATTCTGCTGGGACTACAATGTCTTCCTAAATACATGGAACCAGGCAGACCTGCAATTAACACAGCTAAACTGTCTCTGAGCTGACCTAGCCCACACAGAGCCTATAGTTTTACACAGTTTTTCTATGAACTTGCCAATGCAACCACAACCAGCAGAATTACCTCAGATCTGTGTCTACTATTTTAGTCTCTCCCTCAGACCTCCTGTACTTAAATCAGCGTTAGCTCACATGATAAACAGCTATAGGAGAAAGCACAATTTATTGAAAGAGATGCTCTAACGTAGTCAATTCCTTTCAACTACTTTGTATGAGAATTACATTGTGTTACATTGCCTTTCATATTATGAAGAGCAGAGTATGAAACACTGAGGGAATTCAAGTGAATATTATGTGATCTATCTAACAACACCTTACATATCACTTCTGAATCTGGCTTACAGGTCCACTGCCTTGAGAAGAGAGAACAAGACACCCACAGCAGCCAGCCAGTGAAACAATAGCATAACCTCAGGGAAAAATATTTAGGCAGACAGTGTTGTAAGGTGAATAATTATAGAACAGTAACTTGATAGGGAACAGAAAAAACAGCTTCAGACTTAAGTGAAATAGCAGATATGTAAGTATGACATAGAGTTAAGGCTGATCTTTAGTCCCTAACTTTAAGGTAAGGGTATATTAAATTATCACTGCTAGGAATTACTTATTTGGAGAAAGTTTATTTACAGCACTCAGTTTTCTTTCTCTTTTACCAGAGTAGAACACATGGAGGCGTAGCTGGAGAAACTCCCCCAAAGCCGAAGCTGAAGCTCTGAGGTTTTGCACTAAGGCCAGCCTGGATAGCCACAGGCATGACACTCACCAACTGCTGCCAGGACTAGCTTTAGAGGGTGTGCACTCTTCAGAGGACTGTCAGGCTCTTTGGTTTGTTCAACTCTGGAACACTCAAAAAGCAATCTGACATGAGTGCCTAGAATTATCACTTCCATTCTTCATTGAAGCTTATAGAAGTGTGCATGAACAGAAATATGTATACTGGAAATATAAAGCATATCACTTAAAAACATTCAGTGATCTTCAGAGAGTCATGTGAATATAACACAATAGACATCCCACTAAATAATTCAGCTGTGTATATCAGTAAACAGAAATGCACTTTATAATGGTAAAACAATTTAATTAATATAATATTTTTTCAATGAAAGTAATTTTATTCTCTGGAAATTTCATACACATTTCTGCCTAAAGTTTTGGGGTTTTTTAATTACAATACCTTAAATAGATAATGATATGAGTGCTGATCTGAGCACATTGATTTCTCTTGTAAATGCATCATAGGTAAAAAATTGGAACATGTATTTTAAAATGTGTTAAAGTGTCATTAACAAAGGCAAAAATTTCTTCATAATGGGGAAGATTTATAATAATAACAATACCAACAACAACAATAATAATAATAATAATAATAATTTAAAAATTAACCCCTAAATGAAATGCTTTTATTTAGTTTAGACATCCCGAGATAAAGAACCTGATGTCCGTGTTCATCTGTGTCTTGCAGTACCTTTGGACAAGTCTATTCTTTTTAGCTTAGCAGTTCTCCCAAGAGGTCAGTGGGAAAACCTCCACTGATTTCAAAGGAGGAGATCAAGACTGACTAAACACTTTTGAGTATTCACTCAGACTTTCTTTGAATTGAGTTCTCCGATTCAAAAGTTGTAGACATAATGCTTGAATATTTAATATTTATTTAATATTTAATATTTAATGTTTAATATATAAATCACTTTGAGGTGTTATACATAATAATGAAAAATAACAGAGAGAGTTATTGCATGCATTTACTTCCATCCATAGTAAAAGCATAAGAGGCCTTTCAATGTTAAAACAGTTAATTTTAAAATGTAAAGGAAAGCAAAGTTTTACATGGGGAGTTACTGTGTGCATCTCATTAACACAAGATAGCCTAGTAATTTTAAAAGTATATTTCAGCATCACAAAAATAAGAAAAACATTCTCCTAGTAATTCTAATATAAAATTTTAAGGGCTATCAATCAATTTTCAGAACACAACTTGTTCAACAATTACAGTCAGGAAGGTTTCCTTTACTTTCCTCTGGAAGTGTAACATTTCTGAGGAGGACCATACTGAATGATTCAAAAGCAATGTTAAAACTTTGCAGTTAGGCCACTTTTTGAAACATTTAGGAAAAGATAGCTTGAAAAACTTAAAATAGTAGTTTGAAATTGTTCTGATAGTTTGTTTTCCTTTGTTAAAAGCATGATAGACAGATGGCTAGAATATTCTATGAACCGGTAAAATAACAGCAATCAGAAAATTAATCTGGACTCTGAAAGTGTAAATAGACTTTCATTCTTTTATTTAACAGCTTGGAGAAACTTCTAGTTTTCTCTATTTATCACTGGCTAATTGTTCACTGTATATCATGTCCAAATGTGTGACAGAAACCTTAAATATTGAGCCTGCTTGAATTTGAAATATATTGTTTTGTTATATGAGTGTGAATTTGCATTTGAGCACCTCTTTGTAACTGTAGAGGTATCCTACTGTCTGCACTATATTTGGTAGTTTTCCAGAAATCAGTGAATTAAATTTCAAGACTCAGTCTCATTTTCCCTCTTGCTCCAGGATAGGTTGCTGTATTTTATTTGTTGTCTTCATTTTGCATTTTTTGTTGTATATGGAACTTCTACAAAAATTTTCAATTCCTATTTTTTCATCTAAAAATATCTATCTGAGTTTTTCTTTCTTTGACACACTTCAAAACTTCCTGGTACTGCCTTATATCTATAATGTTGAGAATCACTTATTTATTCTGAGTTTCAAGTATGGCAAGTTTTTGAGTAATTGAGTTTTCTTCTCAGAAGATGCAGATGGTTTTGTGAATTTTTTTCCAAGCCATATAACATTTTAGCACCTTGTAATACTCAGGGACAGAGGAAAGAGAGAGAAAGATAATGAATTTCTTTATGTATCTCTAAGTATAATTTTTGTAGGTTTTTTGTCATGACTGATTATATTTTTGTATACTTTATTTTAATGCAGTTTAGGTAAAATCTTCTAATCACATGAGTTAAGATCTAGGTCTGTTATTTTTCTTGGATCAGATTTTCTTTTTTTCTTAGTAATTAATTTTCGCTATGATCTGAATTACTTTGGTTTGGAGAGAGAGCTAGGAAATAGTTAGGATGTCAAGTAATACTTACATTTTTTATTGAAATAAATTTAATAGCAGCAAGTGAATGATGATTTTATAGATTTTAGAGACAAAAAGTTTATGCCTGTATCTGGTTCTGCCCTTCTGTATGAATTCAAATTGTTGGTTATTTTAATAAAATTCAATGAGTATTCTGCATGTCAAATTACTTTCATTCACATTTAGTGCATAGCAACAAAGGTATGAGAGTTGTTTCTCTATAATGGTGATCAAGATCATCAAGAAAACTTAAACATGCTAAGCTAGAAGATGCTTTTAAACTGAAAGAGAGTAGTTTTAGATTCTTCTTTATGAGAATGGAGAGGAACATGAATATAGTGCCCAGAAAAGCTGTGGATGCCCCATCCCTGGAAGCATTCAAGGCCAGGTAGGATGGATCTTCGAGCAACCTGATCTAGCAGAAGATGTTCCTGGTGAAGAGGTAGTGGGAAATGGGTGAAGATCCTTTTCAAACCAAACTGGTTTGATTGAAAGTGAAGAGTAGATACAATAAGGCAACATAAATAAAATTCCAACCCTTGCAAATGTCTTATTAAAATAAATTTAACCCAGAATTTCTATTTTCAGTATTTTGTGTGGAATAGACTACTTAAAAAGAAGATATTGACTGGATACTCACATCAGAGGCAGTTCCAATACTAATGAGGTTTTTTGTATGCAATAATTCATCGATTAAAGGTGTAAAATACCTTTATGTTAATATCTTCCTGATCTATATTTGTTTTGTTTATGTAAACCAAGTTTAATAAAATAGTTATCTAAAACAAGTTTCTTCATTCTGGTTAGACTGCATTGCATTTATAGCTGCTCTTAGCTAGACATCAGGCTTCATTTTATGAGATAGCCATTATTTTATAGCAGGAGGCAAAACAAATTCAAGGATAGAAAATTAGACTTTTGGAGAGCTTTAGAGCTGATAGGGTATTTAAAGTGATGAGTTCAAGACCTATCAAAGCAGGAAGATAGCAGTTTTGTTGGAGTAGCTGCAAAATGGGATGACAGATGATGATAATGGAGGTATTTAAAAGAAATCTGAACAATAGATTTGATTGCTTAAGACTGTAAGCTTCAACTTAATATAATAGATATTGTTATTGAAGGGTTTTCTGGCAAGCCCCAAAACAGTTTTTTGAAACTTATTTTCCACATGCTTTATACTTTCACTTACCTGTGATTCTGTGATCTTTGATTTACTGATATGAAACCACTTAGATTCCAATTTGAAGCTGATTAGTCTTAAATTAATACATAAATATCTATTTTTTATAAAAACTCATCTTTGCATTAATTTGCATTATATGAATGTAGTTTTCAGGTTTTAACTTTCCTTAGCCCTTCCAGATAGCTAAAAGGATTTTTTAATTAATTCAATCTAGTCATTCTCCTTCTTCTGAGGAACAGAAGATGTCAGACATAATTGGACAAAATTATCATTGGACAAAAAATTTATATCTATATTATGAGTAAATTTAGAGTTTATGTTATTCTGGTTCCACACATTCACCAGTGCTGGAACACATGCCATCACAAATAGTACATAAATAAATAAAAATAATTTCTCTGTTGAAATCAAGAATACTTCCAACTTTATTGTCAAAAAAGAAGAAGTATTATCTTTAAAAAGCCACCCCAATCTTCTTTCCACTGTTTTGTTAAAAAAGAAAAAAGGTTTAAATGAGTAAAAGTGAACAAAATTTTTTAAAAAAAAGCTATCTGAATCAATGTTTTTGAAAAGAAATGTTTATCCTCAAAATTTATTCCATTTTAGATGGTGATTCTTTTTAAAGACCTACTATATTTATTCCTCATTTCATTCATGCTGATAGGACTTTATAGTGAAATTTTAAATTACTGATCTGAAAGAAACAGACTTTCTCTGCATGAAAGCATCCAAGTAGGTTTATAGATGTTATTGTCTAGAAAATTTAATCTATGTCCTTTAACAGTCTAATCATTATTTTGTTACTTTTGGAGTATTCCAAATCACGTTAAAATCCAGCTCATATGAATTAATTTAGAGACCTTGCATTTATATTTTGGATTTAAAAGCAACATAAAAGCATAAGAAGGATTGTATGAAGAAAACAATATATGAGGATTCTGATGCACTAATCCAGACAAACAAATTCATCCAACTAAAAGAATTGTTGCAGTTGTATTGAACAGTTTATGGGCACAACTACCTCCCTTAGGACAGCTCGCTAACACTGCTCTGGGAAAGGTGTTTTCATTGCTGTGGCACTTAATTATTCTAATTACAGACTCCAAAGATGTTTCCTCTTCCATGGGATTTTAAACCAAAACTTTCCTTAGGTGTGCATGAGTTTACCATAGATTATTTTATTACAATCAGGTTATGAGTAAAATATTACTAAAAATGGATGAAGTCAATAAATTGAAGATCAGAAGTGATCAAAGTGAAATTTAGAGCTATTGCCTTCTAAAAGGCATTTAAGAGCTTATCAATTGATTCCAATCAAAATTTAGAACTGAAATTCTAAAAAGCCCTACTTAATAGATCCCTGTCTTTATGCACCAAAGTATCCTTTAAAATCCATCAGTTAGCTGGATCATATGGCTTTCTAATAGCTTCCTCTCTAAAACAGAAATAGCAATGAATGCTAAAATCTAAAGCATGACCACAGGATAAAAGTCATTATTGAAGGACAGTTTACTATCTCAGACTTCACACTGTAATTCTATATTTACTGTGTATGGATAGCTCAAGTCTGTTCTTGTCCATGAAGCTGCTCCTTCTTCTCATGAAGGTACATTACTCTGTGAATTCAATTTCTAAGACCTGCAGCAGGGTTTTTTCAGCAATGCAGACATATGTCATGACTTTCAGGGTATTAGTGCCATTAGTATAAGATTTCTACTGTTCTTCTGACCAAACAGATAGATGCTTCTTAAGAGGGTATTCTCTACTAAGAATTGTGTTGTGGTTTAAACCCAGCCAGCAACTCAGCCCAACAGCATTGCGTGGTCCCCCCTGGTGAATGGGGGAAAGAATCAAAAGTGTGAAATACAAAACCCATGAGTTGCTATAAAGACAGTTTTATAAACAAAGCAACAGCTGTATTTGCTATCAAAGCAAAGCAGGGAATCAATTCACCACTTCCCAAGGGCAGGCGGACGTTCACGCACAACCAGACGCACAGAGCTTCGTTAGGCATTGTGGTGACTTGGGAAGAAAAACGTCAGCACTCTGTGTCTTTCTTCCGCCTTCCACCAGCTGTACATGCTGAGCATGAAGCCATAGGTCTGGACCGTTGGTCAGTAGGGGTCAGTTGTCCTGGCTGTGTCACCTCCCAGCTCCCTGTGCATCTCTCTTGTGGGGTGGGGTAAGGGGCACAAAAGACCTTGACTCTGCGCGAGCATTGGTCAGTAACTGGTCAATAATGAAACATCTCGGAATTATCAATACTTTTTCCATCACAAATCCAGAACATAGGCCCAAATGTAAATTACTGCATAAAAAATATAGTTTACTGCTACCCAAACCAGCATAATAGTCACAAAAAAGGAGTAGCATTTCTAAAATTATTTTTCTCTATGTTAATTTTTGTGGAGTATTAAAAAAAGAGTAGCATGATGCAATCTCTTTTAGAGGACTAGCTAGGACAAGGTTAAGCAGATTTCAGATAGTTACCTAAGATTATACATGCATAAAAGCATTGATGGCAATAGAGTGCCATGAGTGTAGTTGAAAATATAATCAGAAGACAATGAAGCTACACATTTGTAATTGAGGTGTAGTTTGATGTGCAAAGTCTTTATTAGTCTATTAAAGCAAGGAAACAAGTTGACTTTCAGGTTGAGTTTGTGTGGCTGGCAGGGGTTTTTTTGTAATATTCACTGCTAGGAGTTTTATTATTGGAACCATTGCAACATAATGAACGGAGAATGAAATAATCACTTTCAAGGTGGGATTGAATTAAAAAAAAAAACCCTAACCTATTGCTGAGGAAAATTACAGTAAATGCTGTCCAACAGAAACACAGTTTGAATAAGACAGTTGTGAATTTAAAAGAGGAAGGGAAGTCTTGTATGTTATAAGAGAAACTGTTTTCTTAGAAATCAGTCATATATGAGGGAAATGCTATTACTGCCTCAGCTTTGAATTCACATAACTGAGGTCTCTTCCTCATTTTGTACCCTTCATTGTACTACTAAGCCTTTTCCCCAGTCCTTCTTTTCTCCTGCTGCAAGGGAGCTTTCAAATGTCTGATATGGACAAGGGAAAATAGTTGGCTTTCTTACAAATACTTTGCTTACATCTTTTTAAGGAAATACGTCCATGAATTAAATATTTATGAAGTGCTATTCTAAACTAGATCTTGGGCTCTTCTAAACCTATGTCTGTCATCTGACTGTGTAGAGTATTGGAGGCAGTGGCTAAATATCTGAAATAGAGGGATGGTACAATCTGGTTTGTGAGAGATATAGAATGAAGCCCAGTGCTTAGAGTTTAATGTTAATGGATGAAATTTGATCTTTTTTTAAGTTTTATTTTTCATAACTGTTACTGTTACATCCTTTCTGGCCAACAGAAAATTTAATTAAGTGACTAGAATATGAATATCAACAGAAATATTTGTCTCAAAACTGCTTCTCTTAATCCAGAAGAATGAAAGTCTCAGTCAGATGACTTTTTTCCTAATACAGGTTGAAATTACAGTGACAATTTTCTTAGGGTTATATTTATCAAATAAAAAATTACAACTACAGATAAAATTGTACCTAGAATTCTTGTAGTAATAACTTTTTTCCCTGTGTGTTATTTTATGTAGTGACTGGTTTTTTATTCACGCATGTATCATAAACACCTCAATTTACAAATGCTGGATGCCTGGCTGGTATTTAATAAAATAGAATTTATTCTCTGCTATTAATTCTCTGTACAGCTGCTACTGAGATGGAGATCCATCTTTTGTTGGTAGGGTAAAGACAGCTATTATAAGGACAGAGAAAATTGCAGAAAATATTTGGTTCTGTGTTGCATTTGAACACTTTTTCCTTTAAGGAGAAGTGCATTCATTGATTTAGAATTTATCAATTAATACAAAAAGTGCCCTTTTTTCTGTTTTTTTCTCTTTTTTCCTCTTCCTCCTCCTCTCCCTTTTTCTGTTTAATTTTTCTTTTTTAATCTTTATTTTCTATTTTCTATTAATTATTCTCCATTTTCTGATTTATTTCCCCCTTTTCCCCCCCTTTTTTGTGCTAGATTTTTCTCCCACAGAATAAGACTACCATGTACTATGTGGTAGAATTCCAGTTGATGACTGGAAAATTCTTAGGTATTACCATATTAAAAATAAGAATATCAAAATTCATGGCATCACATGCAGATTATTTCTGATTAATGCTGTCATGACTCAGTGTTTTAAGGTCTCTTAAAGACCCCCACTAAAGGTATTGGTAGAAGCAAGTTTAATATACAAGCAAAAGCATGACAAAAATCCTTGGCAAGGTTCACTCTACTCCTTACTAAATGGTTAAAGCACACAGAGGAAAAACTAACTAAAATCTAAAATCAATCAATCTAAACCCAAAATCAATTAAAAAAATTATCTGTGTAGAAGCTAGAGGTGCAAGGAACAGGAAAGGCTAAGGGTACAAAAGAATAAGGATAAAAAGGAATAAGGAAGACCCTCTAATTTAATCAAAGATGTAGACTAGACCTCCTTGCTAAACTGACCTCTGACTTGACCAAGGGTTAAGGCCCAAAGGTATAACAGCATTTACTTGATAGCTTAAATTAAGTAGTTTAACAAAAGATTCATATTGAATTTACTATGGTTCAAGTAATCTAAAGTACTGGAGAATCTAGCAGAACAACATTCATAGTACATTTGTTATGTCATATTCACACTCTCACACACACACATTTAAAGAAGCATGCACAAATCCAAAACAGGATGTGTAGGAGTGTGAATGCACTTTAGAAGGTTTAAAAGGTGAGGACAATACACAGCCTCTGAAGAGTTGTTGCACCTTTGGGAGTTTCATCTGACTCTGCAGGACAGCAAATTATACCCAACACAAACTGCAGCGTAGATACTAAAAAATCACTGAAAAGAAAGTAGAGGATATCGTTTACTGTGACTGCAGTAATGCCTTTGACAGTTCCCCATAAATGCCTCAGAGAGAAGCTATTGATGTATGGGCTGGATGTACAGACAGTGAGTTGGGCTGAAAACTGACCAAATATCTGGGCCCAGAGGATGGTGGTCAGCGGTCCAAGGTCTAACTGAAGGCTTCTAATTAGTCATGCAATAACTCAGGGGACCACATTGGGTCCTGTCTTGTTCAATATCTTCATTAATGATCTGGATGAGTGGACACAGGTTTGCAGGTTTGCTGATGACACAAAACTGGGGGGAGTCCTGATACACCAGAGGGTCATGCTGCTGTCCAGAGGGATCTCAACAGAATGGACAGATGTGCTGGCAGGATCCCCATGGAAGTTCAGTAAGGGGANCAAGATGTAGACTAGACCTCCTTGCTAAACTGACCTCTGACTTGACCAAGGGTTAAGGCCCAAAGGTATAACAGCATTTACTTGATAGCTTAAATTAAGTAGTTTAACAAAAGATTCATATTGAATTTACTATGGTTCAAGTAATCTAAAGTACTGGAGAATCTAGCAGAACAACATTCATAGTACATTTGTTATGTCATATTCACACTCACACACACACAGATTTAAAGAAGCATGCACAAATCCAAAACAGGATGTGTAGGAGTGTGAATGCACTTTAGAAGGTTTAAAAGGTGAGGACAATACACAGCCTCTGAAGAGTTGTTGCACCTTTGGGAGTTTCATCTGACTCTGCAGGACAGCAAATTATACCCAACACAAACTGCAGCGTAGATACTAAAAAATCACCGAAAAGAAAGTAGAGGATATTGTTTACTGTGACTGCAGTAATGCCTTTGACAGTTCCCCATAAATGCCTCAGAGAGAAGCTATTGATGTATGGGCTGGATGTACAGACAGTGAGTTGGGCTGAAAACTGACCAAATATCTGGGCCCAGAGGATGGTGGTCAGCGGTCCAAGGTCTAACTGAAGGCTTCTAATTAGTCATGCAATAACTCAGGGGACCACATTGGGTCCTGTCTTGTTCAATATCTTCATTAATGATCTGGATGAGTGGACACAGGTTTGCAGGTTTGCTGATGACACAAAACTGGGGGGAGTCCTGATACACCAGAGGGTCATGCTGCTGTCCAGAGGGATCTCAACAGAATGGACAGATGTGCTGGCAGGATCCCCATGGAAGTTCAGTAAGGGGAAGTGTGAAGTCCAGCCCTGGGGGAGGAACAACCCCATGCACCAAAACATTCTGGGGGCAGATATTCTGGAAAACACCTTTGATGTGAAGGACCTGGGTGTTGTGGTGGACACCAGGCTGAACATGAGTGAACACTGTGCCCTTGTGTCAAGGGTGGCTTATGGTATCCTGGCTTGCATTAGACAAAGTATTGCCTGTAGGTACCAATTTGCTGCTGAGGCTACACCAGCAAGTGTATCCAGTTTGGGGCTTAGTACCAGAGACCCAGGCATACTGCAGAGACACCAGTGAAGGGACACAAAGATGATTAAGGAACTGGACCATGTCTTCTATGAGAAAAGGCTGAAACAGCTGGAACTGTTTAGCCCAGTTCAGGGAAGATTTTTAACAGAATATAGAAATACATGAAGGAAAGGAGCAAAGAAGATGGAGCCAAGATTTTTATACCAGTGCCCACCAATAGGACCAAGAGACATTTGAGTTTATAACCACTTAGTGTCTAATAATGATGTAACACAGCTAGTGATGGTTTTCTCAGGTTCATTGTGCTTACTATTGTTCACCTTAGCAGTATGTCCTCTGAGAATTATTTGTGCCACCTTCTGATACATGGCTTATTAATGTTTTACTCTATATGTTTCTCCTTTATAGCTTACAAAGACCAGAGTGCATGAGAACTTCTCTAAAAACCTGTATTCTGTATTTATGTCTGTAGGAACTGGGGGGAAAAATTCCTTTCAGTTCATTCAATCAAACTTGCTAAATAAGTTAAATAAGAACAGTAATAGCAAGAAAATAGAAAAAATCTTGGAAGGATCACTGCAAGGTCACCTCAACCACTCTTTTGATACAACAAAGGATTTTTTATGTTTATATGATTTTGAATGCATATTTACCTAATTCCTTTTTAAAACTCTCAGTGATATATATTTATAGATATTCAATCAATTATTCTAATGTCTTATTTTTATTTTAGGTTTTTAGAAAACCTTTTTTAAAGTACAATCTCCCTTTCTTTTCTTTTCTTTTTTCTTTTCTTTTCTTTTCTTTTCTTTTCTTTTCTTTTCTCTTCTCTTCTCTTCTCTTCTCTTCTCTCTTTTCTCTTTTATTTTCTTTTTTTTCTTTTTTCTTTTTTCATTTTTTTTATTTTGCAATTAAACCTACTACTTTTTTGGTACACAATAAATGCAGAAAACACACTTTTAAGATATTTTATTAATATTTGATTAATATTTGATCTTTTTTATTGTGACTGTTGTTTTTTTGGATTTTTTTCCCCACTGGACTGCATTTCAGCATACAACATCTTAAAGTTCACTGGACTTGAATGGATGAAATACTCCAGTTGAGGACCTACATTGAGAAATGGGGGAAAACCTCATGAATTTTCCAGGGAAAGTTCCTTTTTCTGTCAATGAGAAGAAATAGTGGCATTGAAGTCATTAACATTATTTTGATTTACTTCACTTAAGGTCTGGTAATTAATCAATAAAAATTATTTAAAACATCTCCTAAGATAGCTTTACAATTTAGCCACATGTTTTGACCATGTGTTTCTTTCAGTTGAGTCATTTATGAATCTTAATTTATACAATAACATTGAATTGCAATGACAGGGCAATTTCCCAATTGCCATTACATGCAACAAGCAGAAACATTATTTATGAGCAACCTGTAATCTCTAAGCAATATATTGACAATGTAAATCATTAACTAAAAGTAGATTGGAAACCTTTAGAATTATTCTGAAACATGATGGTCTTTAATTGAATAGGGGGAAAAGAAGGAAGGGGAAATTTGGTGTGTATGTTTAATTTTTATAAATAATTCATTAAAATACTTTATTTAAAGATAAGGTCAGCATCCAGATGGAGTTACTAGTCAAGTCTTGCTGCCATATTTAACTGAAAATAAAAAAGAACCTTTTAAAATAATGCATATGTTAGCTTCTTTAAAGAAAATTTGACCAAATACTGTAAAGAGCAGCCTGTGTTTGGATGGACTATGGAATATGTTGTCAAATCAGTTTCTTCCATGTCTGTTTTTTAATAAAACTATTCTCACATTCAATATTTCCTCTTAAGCTCAATACTCCTAATCACCAAATAGAACCATACACATTTCCAGCCCATTGACCAATAGCTAGTGATATAAGGGTATATCCTGAATATTGCTGTGCTCTCTCAAAACTCAATAACATCATAAATTACACAGATAGTTTTTTGGTACTTGTTAACTTTTAGAAATTTAAGCATAGATTTTCTGAGAAAAATGTACCGATTTCTAATGGATAATCTGATAGTCTGAAGTTAGAAAAAGATAGTACGACAGCCAGCTGGATGATTTTGCAACACAAGGATAAGTGACCCTTACATAAAATTCCTTTTTTTCTTCTACAGAAGAGAAGATGTTCAAATTGTATTTTCAGTTAAAAAAACCCCAGAATTAGAGTTAACACATAACATTTGACTGCTTTACATATATGGGATAAAAGGTTTCCTTTTTTATTTTTAAATATCTTATTTTCTTAACAACTATTCCTATGTGTAGATATCCAGCATTCTGAGTGCATGGCAAGAATACATGGCAAAACCTCATAAGTCATAGAAAAGGAGCAAATACTTCATAAAGTAATTTGGAAATCTCAGTTCCAACTTTCTTTTGGTATACAACTTGCCAAATTGTTGCAGACCAGAAATAGCTTGTGCTTCTAAAATCAATATTGCATTGGGTACAGTAAACACTGAAGCTTGATTGTGAATTGATTTACTGGATTTTTTTTGTCTCCCATTACCAGGACACAGACCCTACTTATTATAGAAGCTAGGTGAATGAAGTAATATACAAGCTTGTGACAGGATTTCAAATAATCAGAGATTAATTGAAAGCAAAGGAGATAATGCTGATCACAGTACTGAGTGTATTAAGGCATTCAGGAGAATGTGGTTGCCGTTTTTGTAACATTCATTACCATTTTTTGCCTTCATTTTTGTGGAGAGTCTGCCAAATTAGTTTTCAAACAAGTTTCAGAGTGTACTTGCACTCAGTCCAAAACCCAGGCCTCAGGTAACTGGCTTTTATATTGCAAGGCTTCAACTTCAGCACTAACTCCATAACAAGTGCTAGGTTGCAGCCAAGCTAATACACCTAACAGTGCCTTTGTTGTGCTGTTCCTAATAGGAACAGAGGAAAATAAGAGAGCCTGAGAGTTCCCTCCTTTTTATTTCTCCTGATAACATCACGTCTTTACGTGACTGCTGTCACTCCAGTATCTCGTAAGCCTAAAGATTTATCATCTTCCCTTCCATTCCAAGAAAGGGAATAATTATTTATCTGGTTATTAACTGACAAAAGTTCATTCTTGTGAATGCTCTTTATTTGCATACTTTTTATTCCCTATTTCCAGTTGTGACCTTTTGGTCATCTTCTGGCTCACTGCTTTTGGAATCAGGTGTTTTTTTCAGCCTTCATTACCATTTTCCTAATCTTAAACAACTCACGTTTGTAACACTGATACTTAATATCTTAAAAAATCTAAAATATCATTTTTTAACAGTCACATTATTTTTCTGATCACCTTAGCCTGCATAAAATCTTGTGCAGTGGAAATATCTGGCATTAAATCAAAGCATTCCTATTGTTTTTGAATGAATGACACTAAACCTATATTTCAAATTGTCACCTTGTTCTCTCCATAATTCAGCTACCTCTTGTTTCTTGTGTCTTGGATGAGCTTATGTAGGATACATACTTCTGCATACAGAAATGTGATTTTCTTTGGATGAAGGTTTCAAGCACTTAATCCACTCTAAAAGTATTTTTGACGTGAGTAAAATTTAATCCATAACCTTGCAGGTGATTTTCTCTCTCCCATGAACTGATTACAGGTGATTGTGGTTTGAAAAAGAAGTCAAATTTGCAAAAGTGCAACTTTCATTTATTTTGTAATTATTAGCATCAATTTCTGTTCTTTATCAATTTTTTCAGTGAGTCCTAATCATGCTAGAGATGGATCCAGAGATCCAGGAAAGCTGAAGTGCAAAGCCTTCAGCTGTGAAGAATAATGCGAAAAAGGTTTCGCACAGTGTCCTTTGGTCCTTTAATGTGCACTAAATTATTTGCAGACCCTGTGTCTTCAAGACTCAGTAATTGGCAAATATACATTCAGACAAGCTACAAAATAATAATTTTTAGAATTATTGCTTTCACTAAATAAAAATTAAAAGATACAGTAAATGGAAAGTTGCTATTACAAGCAATGAAGGTCACATAGGTGTTTTTTTCTGGACACAGCTGGACTGATATACAGAAGGCTGCTTTAATTATAAAGAAGTAGACTCTTCACATTAAATGGTGTATGACCAAACAAGCTGCCTTCATTTGACTTTCCAGACAGCTGGTGTTGAATTCAGAGACAGCTAATTGCCATGGGGACCTTTCTCTGGCAAGTAGCCCATTGGTACTCTTGAGGGGTGGAGAGGCTACACACAGAAAGCTTAAAAGCATCTGGGCTGCTGTTGTGCAGAATGCAACTGCTGACAGATTTACCATCTGTCTTTGAGAAAGACAACAGCTTGGGAAATCCAGATACCACTATTCTTCAGTAGAAAGCCCATTGTCAATCAAACTCTCCTCATTACAGCAGAGAACTTGAATTACAGCTAAGTGAAAAAGAAATGTCAAGATATTAGTTTACTTTTATTTGTGTACGAATAGATGAAAAATCCTGGAACACTAGGAAACAGCAAAATGTAAACACTTTTGTATTATCCATCACATAAACTTTCACCGTGAGAATAGTTTTACAGATGTACCAACAGTAACCATGGTCATACCCCCACAAAACAGAGTCACATTGTATTAGCATAGAATAATGAATTCATAATATATACTATACCATCAAAAATACTTCAGATACTTATTTTTTTGTAAATTTTCATTGACTGCAAAAGGTAATTGCTTTCATTCCTGTGTTTGTAGGCAATAGAATAGATTGTATCTATCTTATAAAGGAACTTCAAAACTCTAACCATTGGTATAAGGAAAAGATGTGCAGTCATCCCCAATTATTGTGTACTTGCTTATACACAAAATTATGTCTATGGCCGAGTGTAATTTGTAAAGAATCAGTCAAAATCAGGAACAAAATATAAATGTTTTCTAAAAAGCTGCGGTACAAATATTTTCAGCACACAAATGCACATATATAAACGTATGTCAATGCATAATACCTGGAGGTCTGAAACAAATTCACTCAACCAAACAGTTCATAAAAATGCCAGGAATTATGAAAAATTGAATTATGGATTCTATAAATAGTAGTCTTTCTTAAGCTTTCAAGTGAGTACATATATTTGTGTAGGACTTAAATGCCTTCCTGAAAGATGTAAAAAAATTTACCCAGTTGCTCTCTCTTTATTTCTGCAGTTGACCAGTGTGTACTGTGTGTTTAAAAATAGTAAACTCTTTACGGTTCACTTTCTTAAAAACCAAGCTTCAGTTTAATGGGAATATAGAAGAATGCTGAACATGTCATATAGTTGTCATGTAAAAGTTGAAAACACGTGTATTTATATAGGTGTGGATGTATATTTTTTATCACAAATATATAGATAGCTGGGTACAGGCAACTATTATATTTTTTGTGTGTGTGTGTGAGAAATTTTCATGGTTCTTTTTACCCCAAGTACTTTTCCACAAATCTAGAGGGAGAGACGATGAATGCATTACAGGATTTTTCTTCAAGCTCCATGACTGCAAAATTCTAAAATCCAACTTCCCCCTCTACATGCATGCAGTAGAGAAAGAATGCATTGTCAGATATAGGAAAAGATGCAATTTACTAATGAGACCTGAACACTCTGCCCAGCTCATTGACATGGTGCCTTTGTGAAGTAAAAATTGTACATTCTTACACTAGTGACTACAGTTCTCCAATAAAATCTGAGCCCTGGTTTCCAGTTGCCTTTCCTAGGTTTGTTTCTATATCTTAATGCAAATGCTCGCCCTCTAAGCTTAGGGTTAAGGCACACAACTAAGAGATAGAAAATTCAGATTCAATGTTCCACTGCTGAGGGAAGGCCCTGAGTTCAAGCACTTGAATGAAATACAGCTTTACTATTGTCCATATTTAAAAAGAAAAGGGAAGTTGGCTTCTCTTCCCCCAGGGAAACAGCTTAGATTTTTACTTCAAGGAAAAGGTTCAGGACTTCATCTCCAGCCTCAAATATATACTCTAAAGTAAAGTTAGGAAAGATCAAAATTGTTGAGATTAAGTAGTACATTGTCATCAAATGGAGCAAAATGCTGGCTAATTTTTCATGCTGAAATACTTTCAATACAGAGCTAGGTCATATACTTCTATACTGCTGCAGTCTACAGAGCTGATATATCCATGTCAAAAAGAGGTATGAGAGTCAAATAATGTGCTCTTTCCATCATATCCTATTCTCCAGTTTAAGTATATCCCTGGTTCATCATGCTGACTGCTGCGAATCTTTCTTGAAGGGATAATTTCCTCTAGGCATGGCATAGAGAGTTGAGTTGGAGCTTTGAGCTCTGCTCTGGTGGCAGCATGCCAAAATCCCTTTAAGGGACTACCTCTTAATATATCTCTTCATTTCTGAAACAGCCAACACAGTATTTCCCCACTTCAGAGCGGGTAAACGTGTTTCTACAGTTGTGGAGATCAAGTAACACAATTGATAAAAGTTATCTTGCATAACATATGAAAATGAGAATATATTTCTGTTGTGGAAAAGATCTTAGTATTTTAGTCATGCAGGGACTAGCTATACCATTTCAATCATGTGTTCTAGTTAAACCATTGTAAATGTCTGTAACTATATGGAAATTAATTGCCTACTGATGTATGACTAGTATGTTAATGAAAATGCTTTATTTAACTTTCCTTATTTGGTTAAATAGCACAGGACAATTAAATCTCTGCCATATTTGTGCACAACTGAGGTATAATTTGGGAGTACGTAGACAACACAGCTTGTAAAATAGAAATACTGATGTTTATGCCAGGACTCCATCTCTGACCATTTACCTATGCAAAATTGAGGTAATAAACTGAAGAGAAGAATGAACAGGTAAAACTGAAAGCATCTTTTAGCTTCCAGATGGTTAGAAAGATATTTCCAGGTATCCACAGGCACAGGATTGCTAGATTAGGACTGGCAAAAAATGTCCCTTGTAAACTAAATTCATTAAGATTCAATCAGTGTAAGTTAATAAAGATAGAACTCCTCAGTTTGCCATTTTGGTCTGTAAAGTAGAATCATACTTAAAATATTCTACCAAATCATTGTGATATGAGATTTTAATAAACCATGGTTGTTAAATATTTTCTCCGGGAAGGTCTTACCGAAAACCGTGTGAATCTATGCAGATTTTTAAATGAAAGTTGTTAATATATAAATTGAAAATAATATTTCTAAATATCACTAATATCACAAATGAAGACTTCTGATTCAGTACACATCTGGTGTTCCTTCTGCAAACCTTAAGAAACATTTTTTTTCCACCATGTTTATATATATACAGGTGTGGAGTCTTTTGTTTTCTTTTCCCTTAAGATAATAACCCAGATCCTGAAGGTGTCTGGTACAAATAAAATGTATTTCAGGGAGTGGAAGAGACATGAGGATTTGCAAAGATCCATTTATATCCTTTGATGTGCTGTTAATGCTACTGCCAATGGCACAAAGGCATGATTCCAGAATTCAAACATCATGGAACATAACTAGGCCATAAATCTGATTGTCCAGGTACAGCTCTACAGTTAGATTCAAGAAGAGAAGGCAAAACAGCTATTAAATTATCCATCAGCTAAAGTTTCCTCAAGGTAGGCAAAATAATCTCAGTTGCTTCTTTGTGATTCTATTGGTTTGTTTACAGTAATGAGGCTCTCTGAGTGGTGTAAATTCATTTAATTTCCATTAACACTAATAAGAAATCAGTGAGGACATTAAGAAGGGAACTTGCAATATGTAACACAGTCTTGGATAGATATTTACCCAAAATATATTTGAAAATAAAGTGAGAGATAAACATGTGGAATTAAGTGGAAAACCTGGAGGTAAAGTGCTAATTCTTTCATGACATCAGCTGAGTTGGTGTCGTGAAGGAATTTTGAAGACGATTATGACATGTTAGATTTGGAAAATATACAGGTATTTAACATTCTCAGCTATGTATGGTAGGATTTAACAGAGCATGTATTTACAATTAAATGTTTTGTTTTATCTGTAACTTGCCTGTCTTCAATCTAAATTTACTGAAAAGTGGAAAAAAAAAAGAGCAGCTCTTTTTGATGCTTAATCCTATTACAATTAGTGTTTAAAAGATCACTAAAAAGAGCATTATACTTAAAAATTGTGAAGTGCATGTACAGAATTCATAGAAGACAAGGCCAAGTAGCTGGGGACATGCATTATAAGTTCATATATAAAAATNACAATTAGTGTTTAAAAGATCACTGTGAGCATTATACTTAAAAATCGTGAAGTGCACGTACAGAATTCATAGAAGACAAGGCCAAGTAGCTGGGGACATGCATTATAAGTTCATATATAAAAATAAATTTACAAAGAAATAATAACAGTGTCTGTATTATCATTGATTTTAAGCAACACATTAAAATCAATGTTCTTATTTGAAATCTTAATATGACCAGTAAAGAATTGAAATCCTACTCTTCTGCATATTCTGTAAATATTTTAGTCTATCTAAGGCCTGTAATTTGATGCTTCGTGTGGCATGAGATATAAGCTCTTATTCTGAAATAAGGTTGTTTGGGATATGGTAGGAGTTGAACCACAGAAAGATTGCTACTGAAGGTCCTTATCTGCAGTCATAGACTCATGAAATGAATGCTTGCAATGGATAATGCAGACATCTTCAGTAATGGCGTAAAGGAGAATCCAGGGAAATACAGGTCATACAATCTCACCCTAGAAGTCAGTCTTTACTCCTAAGAATTCCTTTAAGTGTCAGTCACTCAAAGAGTCACCAAGATAATCAAGCAGATGGAGATTTGTGTGGAGAGACAAGGCAGAAATATCTTTCTCTGAGCTGGAAGTAAAGCACTGCAGCAGATTGTGAGAGCAGTTGTGAAGACATCCAAAGCTCGCCTGGACATGGCCCTGAGTAACTGGGAATTACTGGACCTGGTTTAAGTATGTTGCACTAGTTGCCCATGGAAAGTCAATTCCAACAACTATGATTCTATGATTCAAAGTGTAGCTCACAATGGACATGGACCAATGGGAAAAAAAAAAAGACGGAATTTCTGAGCCCAGTATGGAGAAAAAGAAATATAAGCATCTTCAATCTGCTACTTATCATCCTATACTCTTCCAGGTTCTTATTAGGGTTTGCAAACAGCCAGGGTTTACTCCTGAAAGGTCTAATATTGCAAAGATTGAAAAAAACCAGCCCAATTTCAGATGCAGACCATAAATAAAAATGTTTCTTATGTAGACATTAAATCAAACAATTCATAGCAGCATCAGAAAAATAAAAAAACTGTTGCAACTTACTTCGATTATCAAAAATGAACATAACTTCAGGGGAAGAAAAACAAGTCTATTAAAAAAAAAAACAACAAAAGAAATAACGTGTAGATCCTGCCTTTTTTAGTCTATGAGAAGATTTTAATGAGTTATTTTCTTTTCTAAAGACCATGACAGTGCCGTAGTCCATCTTTTTAATTTTCTTCAATGCACAGGAAAGAAAATTTACTGCTGAGGCTCTTATTATCGGGAGAAACCCAAGGAATCTGCAGGTTCTGCTTACTTGAATTACTGTTATCAATACATTATAGGGAAATTGAAGCAGAGCAAGCATGTATAACTCCTTAGTTCTTGAACTTGCAAGTTCTTTTTCTATTTTGGAGAAACCACATGAAATCATGCAGCAGCTGTGTTGTTGCCACCTAAATTCAGAAGTTCAGAATGACAGCACACAATTTGAAACCACTACATGTGGACACACTTGTTAAAGCCTTCCTTCTTGAAAATGTACCTGAAAGTTCTGATATAGATGTAACATATTTGAAAGAGACCCCATTTGTAATACAGCAGATTTGTGAGTGATATCTAAATAATGTATATAAACCCAGGAAATTATTTTTAGATTTTTCCTAATACTTCCTAATGTGAAGTCCTGCTTTTAGTGGTTTACATAAATAATGCTGCATGATAAAGTATCGACTGTATCTTTCACACCTACTTTGCAAACTCAACTTGGATGTAGGCCAGCTGTTGGTAATTGGATATTGCATGTTGTTACGCTTGCATCTTAGGTATGACTCAGGCTTTTGCATTCCATTGCTAAATTTCCTTCCTCTGTGCTGTGGCTTTTCCCCTGCATGTTATTTATGTTTTTAAAATGAACCATGTAAAGGAATATTTCCATAACCATGGTGATACTGTAACACACTTACAAAGGATAAAGGTAATATGGTAATTCTACCAGACTGGTATTTTCTGTGACCAGTTGCTGGAAACTTAGTTTTTGTGGTGGTTTTTTTGTAATAAGAGAGAGAATGGAATGTGCTGAGTACTTCCAGATCTGCTTAGGCTAGAGTAACTACTATAAATCAATACAATACTTTTTCAACAGAAGTGATGAGATGTGTGTGTTGCTGTGCCTGTTTTACCTACGAGTTTTTCATGTATCCAGGAATGTGATGTAATATTTTTGGGTATTGTTTTTGGGTTTTTTAAGGATCCACGTTTCTGAATTAATGTGAATTCATAATTTTTTCAATAATTAATTTATCACCCAAAATTCTATTATCTTAGGAATCTATATATCTTTTTTTGGTAGTATATGAAGGTCTAACATTTTTTTTTTTCTGAAAATGTTTGAAAATCTGCATTTTTTGCTGGGAAGCCAGAGTACATAGAATGTGGGCCGAAATAAAAAAAGACATTTACATAGTTTATGCTCACTCTAATAGATAGCTCTTAATTTCTTGCACTTCTGACCAAAATGAGTCTGTAAGACCTAAGGTTTAAAAATAAGCTTTCCATATAGGAAAGATCTTTAGACTTTCCTTTAAGATGCTACGCTACTGTCTTCAGAAAAAGAAAATAAACTGTTCCTAGAGACTGCCAGAATGGAAACCAAAAGAAATACAAAATGTGCCTGTTATCTGAAAAAAAAAAAAAAAAAGTTATCAAGTCAATCTTGTTGTTTTTGGAGTTTGACTGGTTTTAGATTATGAAAAGGACAATAGCTGTGGGCAAGTATTTGAGCATTGGCCTCCTCTGCTAATTGTAGGTCCAGATGTACAAAGGCAGAAAGTTACAGAGTGTAAGCCTACAGCACTTCACAGTTGTGTGTTTGCTACAAAGCCTTGTCTGTTCCCCCTAATCTTTTCTTCTATGCATAACTCCAGAGAAATATGAAAGCTCTTAAAAGGTAGTCTTAATAAGCAGAACCCTTACCTGCAATAGGTGCACCATATTAGTTACCACAGTAAAACAGATGTAATAAAAAATTCAACTGTTCAAATGTTCTGTTAAAACCTCTTTGATATGCCTGCTGCCATGTGATTGATGAGAATTTACTGCTAAGATAAAATAGTAGATAATTATTTAAAGCCTTTTATGTTTCTTTCTTCTTTATCTTGACTAAATGGAACTTAGAATTAAACCCCTAAGGCACAGGATTCCTATTCTATCCCTGAAGTTCACCAGAAACACTCTAAACAGCAGATGTTTTAGCACTTCAGCATGCAACATATTGCCATTAAATCTCAATAATTTCCTGTTGTCTTGTTGTTAAACAAAATATTTTGCTGTGCTTATATTTTACCCATGGCTTCAAGGAACACAACATAATTTTTAAAGATCCTTGAGGAATTTTTGGTGTACCATTTCACAGCTGACTTGTGATACAGGTTTGTGTAACACAACAACTGTGGAACGTAATGATCTGTGCAACAGAACAGCTGATGCATAGTTTTGATTAACACAGCTCTATCAGACCATGTAACTCTGCTGGAGTAAAAACCACAGCACTAGTTCTAGACAATTGTGAATGAAGCTTGTTTCAGAGTAGAAAAAAAATCTGTCTTATGAAAGGGGTAACGATGATTGTCTGACTACCCCCACTCCAACACCAATCTTAAAAAGGATGCTCAACCACAACTCATCTCTGGAAAGAGATTGACGAATTTGAATAAATTGCTAGTCAGTAAACCCACTCTATAATCAAGAGAACAATACAGATTTCAGGAAATGGGTAATAACAAGAGAAGTTAACAGCTCGGCTTATGTTTCATCCAAATCAAAGTGGACAATCACTAATTAAATATCACATAAAGATTCTGTCTCTCAGAGCATTTGACAGTTTCCTCAATCGAAAGGTTATTATGCAAATTAAATGCAAACAGAAGGGAGGTGTGTCTGAAACCAGCTTTACTAATATGTCGCATTCTGTAGTTGATTTGAACAACATCAGTCTCCTTGTTGCATGAAACTGGAGACAATATTACTAAGAGAAGCATTGCACTGTGACTGATATAGAAAATATTCAGTGACTTCCTCATAAAAAAATAGTTTCAAAATGTTTTGATTTATTATATCTGAAAACTTTCTCATTACATGATAATGTTGATAACAACTACATACTAAAGCAATAAGGCCCTCCAGTGGGAGGAGCCTTGAGCACATCTTTCCTTACTAGAAATATTTATTCATCTTTGTATACAAATATTTTCCATTGGTAAATTTTGAAAACTAGAAATTTTACAACACTCAGATTATTTCATCTCTCCAAAATCTGTTTTTAAAAAGTATTTCCTTTTCTCTTGCCCACTTTTTATGCTCTAGTAATGTTAGATATTGAATCAAATTTACACATGCGTAAGCGAGGCTTGGAATGTGCTAACTTTTCTATGTTCAAAGAAGGTGTGTTCAGACTTACAGTTCAAGAAGCTATTTAACTGATGCACTTTGTAGTAACTGAAATCTCGTTCATAAAGTGTTTAGTGTTTAAGTCTGTTAATAATTTTCCAAGACATCCGAATTAGATTAGTAATACTATCTCTGTTTTATATCAAGGAAAGTTGTGGTAAACATGGAGTGATCATGACAGATATATATCTAGATTTCAAGATCAGAATTTCTTTGACCCCTGGCTATCAGAGGTGTTATTCAGAGTTGAAGTGGAACATATCCAAAAGGATCTGTGTTCATGGATGTAACAGTTTTTGTCTGCCTCTTAGACAGACTGACTGACACCAGTCATACACTGAACTATAGTTTTATTTTCCCCCATCCTGGGTTTCTGTCTTTGAGGTGTCATGCTCCATATCCCTTGTCATAATCATCAGTACACTGAAAATAATACAGAATTAAGGATGTTTTCAAGGCTATTTTTTGCTTTTTTTCACTCAGACACCTACTGCCCATGAGTGTTAAGAACACATAGGTGTCTCAGGTCTCCTGTTACTCCAACTTATGTCTACACATTAATTAATCTCAATTTCACAGCTTTTAAGATATTGCTGCCACCTGCTCAGTATCTTTAAAACTTCTGCTTCAAAATGTAAAATGCTAGCTGATGCTCAAAGGAAGGATATGAAAGTCTATATTAGGGATACAGAATAGCTTTCATACCCGTAGAATCTTGTCTCCTGCTCATGTGGTGGACATATGTAGTTTGTTGTCTCAGGATTTAAACTTGTTTTTTTATTCTCAGGAACATTCGGAGTTTCCCCTTCATTTCCACTCCACAGTTTTCTTTCCATGCTGATTAGGTAGGTAGCATTTTGAAAAAAAATTATAAAACCCAGTATATTATCCACTTCTTAGTTGTGGTAATGTCTTTTTTTGAAGACAGGTGTGCCTGCTAGGAAAAGCAGGAGCCTCTTTTGCAATGGAAAATGCAAACCTCCTCTCTCCGAATTGCTATAATTTTGAAATTAAAGGGGCTCTCAGGCAAAGATATTGGGATAGGAATAACAGTTCTTTACTAGTGAGTCTAACAAGATAAACAAAATAATAATAACTACAGCATTAACAGCAAACAGAGCTGGGGAATAGTCACAGTTTCTCTGATGCTGGCACCTTTCCGGGGCGAGCAGGAGTCCTGAGGGACGAGATGGATCCGAAGCTCGGCTGCAGCAGCTGGAGCTGTAGAGAACGTCCCGGCAGGCCAGAGAAACGGTGTGGAGAAACCCGGAGAAAAACTGAAGAAAACAGCGGGTGCAGGGCAATGGGGCAGCAGCTCCCGGCAGGGCAGGGAGAGACCAGGGTCTGAATTCTCGGGGGGAACCACGAAAGTCACAAGCTGAGCTCCAGGTGAGGTCCAATATGATCCCCCCGCAGTCAAAGACTGAACTCCCTCTGTTCCCTCCGAGCCCCCAAGAGAGCGGCGTAGTCGGTGCCACTCTCTCCTTGACAGTCACTTTCTTTGCACTTTCAAGTGCTCCTAAGTGCTCACAAGCACTCAGCAATCAGCTTCCTACCAACTTCTTTTTGGGAAAAAATTCTATAAGAAAGCAACCCAACCCCTAACAGGTAAATATATTGAAAAATGTAACAGCAGAGAGTCACCATCTGTTTAAACTTTATTATGCTTACAGATTGGGTGGCTTAAAAACCTTTGACATAATTTTTTAAGTAGTTCATAATTTGCTACAGTTTATTTAGTGAATAAACGTCTCACCCTGGAAAAAAATACAGAAACAGAAATAAACTAAGTAAAGAAATTAACTTCACAAAAAAAGAAGCCCATTCAAAAGCTGAGTTTCTGCACCCTGAATGCTCTTTTGGCTTTATGGCTTCAGTAACTCCCCTGGCTCTAAGCATAACAGTGCCATTTAATCAAAATAGATAGCTTCAGCTGTATATTAAAGGACAGTGAGTAAGAGTAAAACGGTGAGCGGATTCAGCTAATTAGGCCTCACATTTAACACTCCATGGAGATGAATGGAATCATTTCACAGTAATCTTCAAGCTAGTCTTTGTCTATATTTGTCATAAATGTGCATCATTTTGCATTGTCAGGGTTATCTAACAACACAGAAAAGCATTGTTTCAGGAGAAAGACTTTATGGTGGTGTTGTCTTTAGAAACACACAGGAAAAAACAAATTCCACGGAAATAATGAATTTTTCACACTAACATATTTCTTTTGTCCTTGCCCATGGGTATTTAATTTTTTGCCTGTGCCTAATTAGCAGCTGTTGTGAGTTTCTTTCTTCCTTTTTTTCCTATTATAGGAAAGTGATTATTTTAACTTTCTTTTCTTTCATATTAATAGTTGTCAGTGTATTTACCGGCTCCATAGAATTTACATGGTAAATCTGATGTCCTTACTGCATTTGATGGTTCATTAATATGTGAATATTTGTGAATAATAAACAATTTAAAATGTTATTACTCTTTATAGGACACACACACACAAGGAAATACTTCAGTGAGAGAGACTGCCAAAGGACTGATTATAAAATCATTAAATCATATGTTATAATAATGAATTCTTGTGCAGATATAGATAATGGCCTGATTCTTTCAAGATAGTAGAGTTCTTGGATGTAGTTAACGCTTTCCTAGTTTCAGATTTAGGCCAAGTATAGTGGATTGAATATGTGAGTGAGCATCACGGGAAAACTATAGCTTGCTTTACTGAACTGTCTAAAGCCTAAGCAGCTACATTTAAGAGAGTCAGCTTTATGCTTTTCAGTGCTGATTCACCTCATCCATCTGCCCTAAAATAGATCAGATGCATCAACTGTACAGAAATTTTTTCTCTTTATTTACTAAATAACTAGGCCAAATTCAGACAATGGCTATCGACACACTATAAGTAATGTTAACGAGAAAGTCCAAGTTAGTTTTGATCTGAAGAACAAGAACCTTAAAATACAAATCTTTTTTTCTGAAATAAATACATTTTGTAGCAAATAGATGCACATACTTGCTATACTTGTCCATAAAGTCAAACTTGAATTCTGTGTATAAAGGGAAATCTTTTTCAGTGGGCTGCATCAAGAGATCAAAGTAGATTCTTTTCTAGAAAAACAAAACTAAATGAAGCTCCTATTGTATGCATCGCAGGGACACAAGGCAAATAAACACTTTTCTTAACTGACACATCTAAATCTAAAATTTCAGAAGATTAAAATTTCCTCCGTTCCATTCAATTTTTATTTCAAAGCATAAATGGAAATTATGTGATTTTTTTTTGCTTCTAATGAGAATTATATCAGCAGTTGATTATGCTTACATTAGTGCAAACTGACAGTATGCAATTTTCCAAAGGTCTGTGGAAAAATCAAGCTTTTATTATGTGCAAGATCAATACAGTACTTTCCTTTTTCTGGGCAGACTGGATTATTTGGCTAATCTCTGGCATATGTTTCTACTCATTCATCTTATGGACCCTGAACCTGTAAAGCCATATGCAACACTCAACTTGAAATATTGAAAACTCTGTTTTCAGGAAACACTTGAGGTCTCTTCTTACTGCACAGATACAGTCTCTAGGTCTGTTCTCAACAAAATATAGTTTCCACCTGTCCTTAAAATTTCAGGATATTCTTCAGGAGATTTACAATGTTCTTACTCTTGGGCTCTCAATCCCAATGGATAATGAGACTGATGACACCAAAGTGTTTTTAATCAATCTGTCCCTAGAAAACAGTTACTTAGGTCTGCCAATGAGACAAATAGTCAGGCAGCCAAGAGAAGAATGTTGAAGTTACTCCACTTTTCTGAGGAAATGGCTTTCTGTGATCTGTGCCTTTACTGTGAAAGTCAGCAAGCTCCATTTAGAGCTTAATACACAGGAAAACATTAATCCATAAATAAGTTACTGACAAAAATGCTCTTTGATTAGACAGATTACAATTAATTTGGCAGAAATTAGGTAATAATTATAATTAACAGGGTTCAATCTTCTGTTACATTTATGTCAATCCATGAGAATCCTTTTTTAATAAATATGATAACCCATGGTAAAAAATATTTCCATTGTTCTTTCTTGGGTAATTTCCTAAAAGGTATAATTATTCTGATTTTAATAAAGCTTTACCATGTCACAAATCATTGATAACAGAGATTTGCCTGAAATAACAATGAACCTAAGATACCTGAAAGCATTGAATAATGGTGCAAAAATTATTGCCATTAACTCTTGTATCTGTAGCTAGGAATGCTAGGTAGAAGTTCTTTTTTTTTTGGTTCTCATAAAATGGTGTCTTCAGTTTGCTATAAGCTTCTTCCTTCTCCTAGAAAGCAAGGGAAAAGGAATGATGATTGTTTTATGGACTCACACATGGTGTGGCAGAACACAGAGTGTTCAGAAAGGTTCAGTTGTAGCATTCCCAGGCCTAGCCTGGGAAAACATGATAAAAGAATCCAAATCAGAGCTTGGCACCTGGGCTTTTTCTAACCGTGGTACCTGATGTTTCTGCTAAGCTCTGAAGGATGTTTATCCAAAGAGGTGTTGACCTTCTTGACTAATTAGGTTATTGCACAATTTCACAAACCTATCCACTTGTAGATTGCGAAGCACACTCTAAAAGTGCTGCCTCATTTAAATAAACTGCTTTTTAGCCATGAGCCTTCTGAAATCACCAGTGTTGATGTGTGTTTCATTTCGCCACTCCTAACTGTACAGCGACACAAATGGTTGTACCTAATCATGCTTAACATATGTGACTCTTCACTTACCATAGTAATAGAAGATGAATTTTGATCCATTTATAGGTTAACAAATAATTTAAAAATACAATTAACTGGGTGGATAAGCAAAAATCTTTTATGAATATAAAATTTTTATTAAATTGCATTTGATTAGAAAGGTATTGTTAATGTCTTTGTTAATTATATTTCAGTACTACATATGTATATATACAGGTAATAAAGATGCATGTTGGGACTGGAATACAAAGTCCATAATTTGAGCAGTAGAACTATCCTGGGACAGGCCTGCTAACTTCAGTGGAATTTCACAGAAAAGAAAACACCCTTATGTTCATGAACTGAGTCTTAGATTTCCCCTTAAAGTCAACATATGGTGAGTATCAAAAAGCTATTTCCTCCTAATTTTCAGCTTGAACACGGGAGATGTTAAATGATATAATACAGAAATGTGCAATACAAATGTATTGGCTTGCATTTCTGTACAGACATCAGGTCAATAAATGTTGAAGTGAATCTCCAGAAAATAATTTAATTTCTCCTAAAATTATTTTTTTGAGGCAAGAAACAATGAATAATATCTGTAGCCTTTCTAAGAAACTAAAAATTATTGTTAAAAAATGGTACCTCGATATACAGTAGATCTAAAATTTACTGAAATTGCAGATTATTTGTATTTGATTTTCTCTGTAGAGATCCCATTTTAAAAAGAAATTTTTTTTTCAGTCCTAGAGTACAATGATAATTTTATTGACATTAATGACACTATTATTCTAGCCAAACAATTATTCATGTGATATATTGCTAGAATAAAGTCTTTACGGGGGCTAGGGATAATAGATAAACTGTGACTTTGTAGAAATACTTTGCCAATGGCACATAGAAAAAGCAAAGAGCAGATGATTTTTTTGCAATGCCCCAGATGCAGATTGTAACTCAGCCATAATCTACCTTCTGCCATCACCTCTGGGTAGAATAGACTAATACAACAGCTCTATACTTCATGCAATTATATGGCCAGGTGCCACTGTGTTAGTGCAGTTACATTCTTGGGGAAAGAAATAATATCAAGGCTCAGTCTACTCTCTTCACACCATTATGGGAAGGGGAAGTAATGGCTCTGCAGAGGTTGCTTTCCCACCTCATAAATGAGGATGGTTTCCCACTGGTAATGTAGACAAACCTGTCTAACAGGCAAAAGGAAGGTTACTGAGGTTATATTAAGTGGAGCTGAGCAAAAATTAAAGTGATTGTTCCCTGGGGAAATTCAGCTATTTCAACACTTGGTTTTTGTACCTAATTAGGCTGAAAAATTGGGCCTTGTCAAAGACCAGTATATTGTAAAAGGTGCTTTGGTTGCGAGGTGGTGACATTTTATTTTGAGTTCACACAGCATTAAAATGCAGTTCTCTATTGCTCTATATTTCTGTATACATCTTAAAATATATGTGAATGTGTATGTTAGTGATGGCGCACCACATGCTTCCATCCAGTATAAGCATCCTCTGGATTATAGGTTTCAGAGGGTGCTTGACCATTATAGAAGTCGTCAAATTTTGATGATAATAGTTATCTGGCAGTATCAGCATTCTATTAAAGAAAAAATAAAATGCATGCAAACTGTTTGCAAAAAGTTATTATTAGTGTGCATTTGAACAAAACCTGTTTAAAATTGTAAGGTAGTAGATCTTCATATAAAAACTCTAAAAAGACTCAATACATCATCCAATGAAAATCCTTAACTACTCCCACCAATTCCTTCCTCTATTTAGACTTAATAATTGCTATTAAATATTTTAATATAAATGTCTGGTTTGGGCTTGAAGGCCTTGTTTCTCTGGAAGGAGGTGGAAAGAAACTACAACCTCATCTGAACAGACAGTGGTAAAATGAGTAACAGTACCATTAAAATCTACCACCATGCTTACCATCACTGAAACTGTACCATAAAGAATTCTGAAGAGCTGTGCAGTTGTAGCCTATCTTTGCTATCTGTGAGTAAGGTAGCCAGTCAATTTTTCAGCCTGCTAAAAATATTCCTAGGAAAAAAACCATCTGGTGCAGAAAAACCACAAGGGAAATAATATTTTTTTATAAGTTATTCCCGCTAGAAAAATAGCAAGGCCTTCTGTTTATCATTATACTTATGAGGTAACTGTAATGAAATCATACAAGTATTATCTTATGAACTGAAGAAGCTTTCATTTATTTTTTCTATTCACTAAACAGCCCACTCTTTCAGGTGTATTGCAAAAAATGAAGTCAATTTCCTTCAACTAATTTGGGTTAAAAGGAATGAAATGGTTGGGTGACACAGGGCTGCCTTTGTAGTGGGAAAAAGAAAGATTTTTTTATAGTTTACTGCCAGCATTTTCTCTGAAACTTTTATGAGGGACATGTCATTAATTTAATGAGTTAAAATAAAATTTCCCTTGTTATATCATACATAATGAAGAAGTATATGCAGAGATTTTAGATTTACTTTCATGTCCCTATATATATAAAAATATACATAGGATAGGGACATTGCAGATGACATAATCCATACAAATATCAGTAGCAATTTTACTGCCTTTTTTCCCCCGTCTCTTCTTATGCCAAAACAAACACCTAATTTCAGAATTCCTTGCTGGGAACTATCTCTTTATTAAAAGTGAAGGGAAAAAAATAAAGGTGACATCTACAAAGCAGTATGCCCTTTTTGAAAATTAAATGAAAACTTTAGGGTACCATTTTCAGATCATATGAATAATTTCATGACTTCACAGACTTAGTTTTTATATTTATGACTCAACTTTATTTAAAATAGTAGATGAGCTATTGCATTTAAGCAGATATGTTTTTCAGATGAGACGGTACTGCTCTGAAGATTGTCAGTGAGAATTCCAGATGAATTAATTATCTGCTGGTAAAGTAATTTCCTAGTTGGGACTACCTTCCCACAGAAATTGTCAGTCTTTTAAGTAAGCTCACTAAAAAGAACTAAAGATTTAGGTTATAATATCTTATCTGACAGCTGACAAAGGAAAGTGACTTATTTACTTTCAAGACAAATTACTTTTCCTTGAAATGGTTTTACGAAATGATTTTTGCATTTACCATTGTACACAGTTATAAAAAACATAGGTTCTATGAGTTAGCTGCAGATCAAATTTTGTACCATTATGTCACTTTGCAGAGGTTGAAGAATACAACCCAAGATGGGAGAATAAATGTAAAATTGGAATGGGAATAAAAGAACAAATGAGAATAAACAGGGAGTATTTAATCTGGGAGCTAGGCTTTGTTCTGGACAATGAAGGATCACCACATCATTGGGATGCCTGAGTCTCCTAAGTAGATATAACTGGAAAAGAGTAAAGTAGAAATGCTGCAAATTATAAGAGAGAAGATTCCTAAAGAACAGAAGAGATTTAGAAGAGTGAAATTCTCAATGTTTAAAGCAGATCTCACAAGATCACTTACCTCTAAAATTCTTACTGCCTCGCATGAGAGGCTGTGCATTCAATACACAGAATGAGGTACTCTGCTTCCGTTCAATACATTTACACTTTTGGGGAAACGTGAATGATGAATGCATCAATGCTTGCATGAGCCTAAAGAAAAAAGGCATCTCAGGGTTGAACTCATACTTTCATAATCTTCACTTTCTTCTACAGCCCTTAGAAACTTTATGCAGATACAAAGAGAAAATAATTACTAACTTTAATCTTCCTTTAAATTTTGCATGGGCAGCTGGGGTTGTCTGGAACGCCCCTCTTAACCCTTCTGAGGATGCTTGCCTACCCAGAAAGAGTTTGAGAATTCAAATGTTACTGCACATTCACATGTGTAGAACTTAATCAACATCTGATAAAAATAAGTTGAGAATATCTTCATATTTCTTCATTGTGCCTTTGGTTAAAAAGAACATATTGCAGATTTTAGTCAACTATTTTGTTAGTTTATTAAAATTTGATTAGAAATATCAAAAAGAGATTTGATGCTGCATTTCTGAATTATTTATTTGGAAGTTTGAACAACTAACTGTGGCAAACTTTTTGATGACTAAACTTAGGCTATAAAAATCTGAAAATGAATTGATTTTATGCATATTTGTAATAATTATATATATATTTATCAGTGACATTCAAAAAGCTGCTAAATATAAAAAGGTACACTTACTAAAAGAGACTACAAAAACATAGACAGCATGCAAAAAAACCCTGAAAAAGGGTTTATATTACTTATTGACTTGTGTCTATAATAACATTGCTTGTTGTGTAATTGTTACTTCATGGATATTTCTCTTGGTTTTTTCATGTAGAAAAAATTGTCAGAGTTTATTTGTTAAACCATATCTGAAATGGTTAAATCCTCTCCTAAGGTAAAATCCTTGGTAGTATTTCTCATTAGAGAAACTTTTAAGTGATCTATCTATATATCCAAATGCAGAGCAAATAATAAAGTATTTTCTTTGAGATTTAGAATCTTATGACTTTTCATTCGCCTTCTGAGAATCAAAAAAAATCTGATTGCAAATATATATAATGTTCCATAGTTGTGCAGGCAATAGTAGCAAAACTGTTACGAAAATTGTAGCAGCAGTGACCCTTTATTATTTTCTTGCAGTCAGAATCAAATGTCAAAGTAGTGTATATTTTTCCCATCATAAAGATAGAAAATAAAATATCTATTTAGTGCCCCAAAATGCGTTCTAAATAAATTAAATGAAAAATTAAAAAAAAAAATAAAACAGCTTTCCCCCTCTCCCAATATTGCAAGAATAAAATAGTTTTGTAAGACATGTTTCAGGATTAAGTGTCAAATGAATGGAGCCAGATGTAACAAACAGAGAGCTGTTTTATAGTTACTCCTGCTTTTTGTAATGCAAATACGGAAATATTCCCCACAGCTATTGAATTTTGGACAGAAGTCAAGAATATTAAAGTGATTTGAAAAGAGAAATAAAAGTTACAGTCAGACAGAGTATATTTAGAAGTTTTGCTGCAAAAGAGAACTGCCAAAGAACATCTCATCTGTCTTGTGATGCAATATATAATAATCAGCAATATCTGTGAGGTAAATTGCTTTGTTACAAGAACAAAATACCAGTGTCTCTCTGCTAAGTCTATCTGTAAGGTATGGTTAGTGTGTGCATAAAAATGACTTACAGATGATGGCACAGAAAGCCTTGAGTAGCAGTTTAGGCGCCATCCAAAGGCATAACATTATTTGAAGTACTTGGAGTTCACAAACACACTATCCTGTTAACTCCTTCATCTGTCGCCTCCAAATAGGTAGCCATTTATTGCTCTATTATACGATGAATAAATGAGCATCATTCCATCTCCTTCCTGTTGAGTATCCTTCCATCTCCTTCCTAATGGCTCTGCAACTGTGAACTGAGTCCAAGATTCATATTATCCATTCTTTCATGTCCAGTAGATTTTGACAATAAGTAAATGGGTTATTTCTTTCATTCTAATGTGTGTGGACTTAAAGTCTGCTTAGAAGAAATGTAAGAAGAATATTCTTTTTTTTTTTTCTGGTGTACTACTATGGGAAAGAAGCCATAATTTATAGTCAGACAAGTTCCTTTAAAACACCAGTTTTACTACACTGATATTGCTCAGACATTGTGGAGCAATGGATTTTGGGGTGGCAGAGATTCTGCAGAAGCAAAACAAGCTTATAGAAACTCATTCCACATGTAACACAGTGCACATGCTTCTTCTGCTTACAAAGCATAAGAAACAGATGGTGCTTCATGTTTTTAATTAATAATTCGGAAGTTCTGACATCCACCTTTAATTTTAATACACGTAAACACTAAATCTCTCTTATGCCCTCTCTTATTAAATACATAATGTTGTCAGATATTTGTGTTTTGTGTGGGTTTTGGTTTTGGGTTTTTTGTTTGTTTTGGGTTTTTTTAATATATGGATAACATAGAGGTAGTTTTCTTTTTTTGTACTTGTGTAGTGAAACTCAATGGGTTCTGTAGGAACAGTATAACTTAACTATTGCTAATTATTGCTAATTGTTGCTATTAAATATTGTAAATTCTACTAATATTGCCAATATTATATATTGGCTGATAATGTGCATGTTGTGAAACTTTCTATTCCATTGTAATTCAAATCTATTTATCAAACACTACAGCAAGGGGCTGTAAATAGATTTGAATAAATTTCCAGTGGAAACAGATAGCACTTGATATTAGTGATGTGGGGCACATCAACGATAAAAAAGAATTTTATTAGTGACAAAGCTTTTAAAATATGAGAAAAAAACCCTTATTTTAAAACCATTATTTTTTTCAATTATTCTTGGCTGCAAATGCTGAGTGTTTAAGGGAAATTGCTATGGAATAATTTGTACTGAGAATTTTAAAAGGATAGAAATCATGAAACAAGTCAAATTCACTAAGAAGCTGAAGTATCCAAATAATTTTTAAATTCCATTAAATATAAAGGTAATTTTTATGTTGGATCTAATGCTTCTCTGTAAGGAAAAAAAAAAAAAAAAAAAAATTATTNAAAAAAAAAAAAAAAATTATTCTTTCGGGTATATACCGCTACTGAATATACAAGGTTAAAAAGCTGAAGTGATAGAAGCCTAAAAGAGTCCAGCATATCTAATTCTCTGTCTTTGGCATCCACTAAATTTATGTACTGTGTTGATAACAATGTATGCACTCAAAACTTCATTTTCCATTAAGTGTAGTCATGCTATCTGTAATAAAGAAAAATGAGGCAAATGTATCATAAGTAGACAAATGAAGGTTCCATTTAGAGATTAGAAGAAAAAGCTGATTTCTGTGGGTGTTAAAACATCACTGCTTTAAAAGTCATGAAATAACTAAATGGGGAAATAAAATGGCTTATTTTTGAAAAAGAAAGATATTTTCTAATACAAGGAAAGAGCACATTTTATCTTTCTACACTACTTGGTTTTGAGGAATTCACTACAGATTTTTCTCTCTTCTCCTTGATGCATTTTTTTGTTGTAAATAGATGTAATCTTTTTGTTCACATAAGAATCAGTTCTCTGATTTGTGTGTCTTTCTCTCCCACCTCTTCTTTAGATATTTCTCCTTTTGCCTTCTGAAGAGTCTGAATGTTTCTGGTTTCCTTGCTTGCTCTGTTTCAAAACAAAAATGCCCACTCCAAAATTTTTATTACAGCTTATATATTTTTTTGTTTTATTTTATTTTCCTTATCTTTGTTTTGGAATGATATTTTGGGTTTTATTTTGTTTAGGTTCAGATTGATGATGTATTGTACTAGATATTACTCCAGATTTCTTTACCAACATATGCATAACCCTGTCTGTCCAAAGATGAGTATCAAATAAGTTTAAAACCTCACCTGTTCCACAGAGCATTTCACTACTCTTTGCTCATTTTTCGCGTCTATCAACCTGTCCTTGGAGAGATCTTGATGTACAGACCCTTGCCTTGGTTTGCCTTGCTTTGCCTTGCCTTCCTTTTCCTTCTGTTTGCTTTCTCTGAAGTAAAGCAGTACACTGGAAAAGTCCAATGTATGTGGAAATTACTATGGAATTACATGTTATTTTACATTCTCACCAAAACCAAAGGAGTTCACCATAATTCCTGTAAGTATATTGATTTAATAATTTATAAACTTTTGCATTCACTGGCAATACTTCTTAAAGTAGTAAACACTTATTACTTCCTTTATTATTCACTGTGAAGGATCATGCTGAATGGTAATTACAAGGGACACAGATAGAAAGTAATTCCATGTGAATGTATTTGTAAAGTGGTTAGAATTATGTTACTATTCATGCCAACTTCCTTTTCCTTTCTTTCGATTAAAATGCATTGAGCTGACGGTAAGTCTGGAGAAATCAGACTGTGTGGTGCTATGTGCAGGTGCGAGAACGTGAAAAGAAAATTGGAAAATAAATCGGTTCGGGATGGAGTTTGCTCTTGCTTGTATATGCCTTTATGTGTGGTCTGGAGAAAGTGGGGATACACGGGTGTGTGAATAAAGGAAGAGAATATAAGTATAGGTGTGTGCAGGAGGTAAAAAAAGATGGAATATGGGGTTATAAATTAAGGGTTAAAGAACTGAGTATGAAGAAGACACATCGTCGGGGGGTGGCTTGGCTAGCTCAAAACCCCCAGCAAATCAACATAGACACAAAGTAGCCAGATTGAGGAACAGCTCGATCCCCCCGGCAGAGAGGGACCAAAGAGTTTAATGGCGATCGAGTCCTGGGNAGACACAAAGTAGCCAGATTGAGGAACAGCTCGATCCCCCCCGGCAGCGAGGGACCAAAGAGTTTAATGGCGATCGAGTCCTGGGGGAGCAGGGGGGGGGGGGGGAAGAAAGCGACGGGGTGTAGAGGGGGGGGGGGCAAGGAGAAAAGCAGGGAGACAGACAGCGGAAGGAAGCCGGGGAGAAAAGAGGGCAAATGCCTGGGGTGAGGTACTCTGAAACCCAGGGGGAGAGAGGGCGGAGGAAGGGGGCCAGGGGCCAGTGGGAGACAATTGGTGGGACAGGTAAGGGGGGAAGGGACTTTAACCTGAGAAGGTGAGGTGGGGGAAAACCAACTATTACAGGGGGTACATGGGACAAACCATGTGATACATAATGAATGATACATTAGTACAGTACAACACTGGGGGACCATGGCAAAGGCCTGTAATTTCCCATAACAGCACTCCAGTCCCAGGACTCTTCCTGTCAGGCCTCACGCCAATGATGCCACAGCCAAAGCTTTTACTTCCTCTTATTCATTCCTCATACTGTGTAAATTATGGTACAAATATTTCTAAAGCACTCCAGTGTACTCAGCACACTCTGGGCCACAGTGAAAAACCTCAGACAGTCATGCTGTCCCAAAACTTATCATTAGTATGCCTAATTTTATCCCTTCCTCCCTTTCAACTTATTTTAAAGCTCTTTAGCTCTTTACTTTTACATTATTTCTCCAGTTGTTTGTTGATGGGCACAAAATGCACAATATTAGTCACTGTTATTTTAGCTTTTTCCTGGCCTCTGAGGTCTTGAAAGGATTCAGAAGAATTATTCCCTTTTCACAACATGTATCAAAAATATTTATGATCATATTGATAAATAATATATCTAAATATAAACCAATAATAATTATAGACTTTTCTAAACAAAGAAAGAAACTTATCAAGAGCTAAAAATGAAGAGAATTACTTTGTTTACAACCTGAAAGTTGAAATGCTCTTTTTTCTACCAACAAAAATCTAACTCCTTTGATATTGACAGGGTTTTGTACACATTGCAAATTTCTCTTTTACTTTCATATGTTAAAATGAAGTCAAGAAACTAATTTGCTATTGTTGGAAAAGAGCCAGTTAGAATGTTTGCAAGGCTAGAAGGTGAAGGGTCTCTGTGTAAAAGGAAGGGATGACATTTCTGTCCCATTAATACAATGATTTAATTCTTTGACCTACTGCTGGCAAGAGCTGGTTGTATGGTGAACACTTTCAGGTCTGAAACATTCATTAAAATAAAACAACCTCCAGACCCCTCTCTTAACAAAAGACAAAGCTGAATATTTAACTTGTGTGAGATTCCCCTCCCTTCAGATTATCTATAATGTGACTTTGAAGGTTGACTTAACAAAAAAAAAGTAAGAAAAAGAGAATCTCTTTGCTTACCTCCCCTGTCTCATAGAGGCCATGCAAAATAATAATAAAAAAAGATAAAGAAAATATTTTGAAAGGGTTATAATGTAAACACAAGCATCTTGTTTAGACAGTGTCACATGTGCACAAGGACACATCAGAAAATCCATGCTGAAATTCATATTTGTGGCCTGGTAAGAAAGGTCAGAAGGTTTAGATATTAAAAATAAGTTAACTCCTTGCTTGTTTGACCATTAAACTGTCAGCATGAAACTATGTTTAAACTTACAATGGTCTGAAATCTTAGTGGTAAATGAGGTCTGAAGACCTATTCACCTGCCCAAGATGTGAACCAGAGGCTGGTTCAGCTTCACTGCTATCTGCACTAGGGCAGAAGAATGGATGGTAGGAGGTGGAAAAACATCTAACTCTTATCTTTGCTCGGCAAAGTTAAACAGTATAAATAATTGTCAGTGCCAAATTTGGATTAATAATATATCTTTATGCATCTTTGCATTACTGTGAGACTAAGTTGATTTCACACTTTTCCTATAAAATCCTTGCAATTTTCTTTCTATGCATTCCTATTTAATGAATACTAGGAAAGGGCATTTGAGTAGTTAACTCAGTTCAAACTATTTGCTTTTGAAAATTATTTAGAATTTTCAATGTCAGTTCATATCATGATAAATTCAATTGCATCTATTAATTGATAAAATTAGAAGTCTATTAATTAAAAACATTGCTGAAGTCTCTGGGTTTGCTCCCCCCCCAAGTAGTCATCTAGCATATTGTTTAGATATAATGATGACCACAAAGAAATAAGTAAAATAACTATTCAATATTGTGTTGTATATGATTTTATCTGTGGTATATCTTCAGTTCCAGAATATACTTTGTTTGATTTGCTATTTAAAAAGTGAGATAAAACATATCTATCAAAAAATGATGCACAAGTGCATGTATTTTTTTGCAATTACTTATGTTATTAATTAGAAAGCCTAAGCAAAATATAAACACAAAAATATAATAAACCACAGTCAAATAAAAGGCAAGTACAATGATCTATAATCATTCTCTGTGTGTAAAAATTATGGAAACAGATTATTTATGGTTCTAATGCATAAGATACAATTATAATAAATAAACCAAACTCAGAAAATTTGCACCACCTTTTTTGCCTTCTGAAGCTTCTAAAATCCCCTTTAAGAAACATAATTGGTATATATAGTTCCTTTTGTCATTTTCTTAAGTGCCTTTGGTCAAGCTGGTAGCTTGCCCTGAGGTATGGCCTTTACTGTGTGTTAAATCTTTACTCTCATTGCCAAGACAAAGACTCAAGTGTCCCATCTTGGGTCTGGCATGGTAACATTTGCACAACATTGGACTGCCAGCCAGTTGAATTCCTGGTTTGAACTGCATCGTTTCAAGCAGCTTCATTGTCTTCAGGAAGTCAGTAGGATGTGCATCAGGATGACAGTGAAAGGAATTTTATTTTCTATAATTATCCTAATCCTACTTTAATCTATCACTGTCTAATAATTTCTGAGTTTGGGTTATTTCTTTGTACTCTTTCCTAAACTAAAGGTCTCTAAACTGATCTAAACTGACAGAACTAATTTCCGTGAAGGAAAACAAATTTTACTTTTTTTTTTAGGAAATGCCAGAAATGAAAGAGAAGCTCTATAAATGATGTAACTTACTTTTTAGTTAATTGTTCAATCTCCTGGCCCAACAAAACCCAAGGGGCTTTTGGGAGTTGTGGGAAGTCAATGAAAAATATCATTAATTGCAGTTATAGTGGTCAAGGACATTTTTTTGTGACATGCACCACTTCCCAATACTGAATGAAATTAACACTGGATTGAAGAAGAACAAAAACTGTCATCTGTCTCAAAATAGCTTTTTTATTTTTTTTTTTTTTTAATTCTACTGATATCCTGCTAAAATTTTTTGTCTTTTAAACTCACAAGTAAAACTGTGCTATAAAGCAATTATACAAATTTCACCACCCTCAGAAACTTCCCAAGTAGAGGGACAAGTTTAGTTGTGTTTTAATTAGCAAATTACATGTGTCAGAGACTGTAAAGTGACACTGATGTCAGTCATCACTGCCAGGCAAACCTCCATGTCACAGAGGTCTCTTCCCTGTAAGACACGAAACTGCTTGCTGGGACTAGTTAGTCCATGACCCATAATAACCCCTGAGCTGTGCCTGAGAACTGTTTGTGTCAAAACCTGATACAGGCTGAAACTGTTTTAGGAGCTGTTTTAGCAATTTAATAGTGATGACAATCAAGTTTCAGAGGTTGGAACATTCTCTGACACTGCTTAACTTTATAATATTAACATCATCTTCAGGACAGCTGCCTATAGCAGTCTGGTTTGCTGTAGGCTCTGGCTCTATGTATGCAAATTAAAATCACGATGATGATGATGATGATGATAATAATAATAATATTTTGAGCTGTTGAACTTCCCTCTCTGAGAAGTCAAGTACAAATAAAGCCTCCAACATCCAAAGCCAGAGTGACTGCAACCAAGATGCCCTTTGAGTTTCATCCCTCCTGTATACTGCCCTCCCAAATGTGGACAAATGCAGTTTTTCCTCATAGGAAGACTTTTCTTCTCTCCGAGACAGACTTTCTGGTTTTCAGCTCTCAGAGAGCTCAGAATTTCTTGAAATTCATTCAGGTCAAAATCTTTAGAAAATTTTAAAACTTAGTTCATCTAAGATTCCAGTTCAGAGGAAGCCAAAAATACTATGAAAGCCAAATACTAATACAAAAATGTTTATGAAAGCAAGATATCTAGATGCAAAAAATAAACTCATAATTTAATCCATCCTTTCTTATGAGTAAAATCAAGAAAATGAATTAATTTTGCTTCAGAGTAATGATAGTTATGCCATACAACATATTTCCACTCTGGTTCACTGTCTGTTAACTTCCACCCTGGAAACTCATGTAAGTAAAAAGTAAACTCTTTTCCATATTGAAACAAGGCCTGTTGAGAGCAATTCTGCTGTCTGCATGGACATACTTAATACAATCAGTAATTTCTGTAGATGTATTAGCCTTTGTGGTTTTGGTGATGACACTAATAACAGCTCCTCTTCAAAATCTAAAAATGTGGCTTTCATTGATTATTTTTAACCACCTGAATCAATGTAACATTAATTAAATAACAAACAATCCATGTCTTTATTTCTCTGCTGACAGTTTTTCCCCCTTCTTGCAGAGAGTGCTTCCTTACATAAAAAAACATACGCCATAAACATGTTTTTTCTGGACAGTGTTTGACAGTAAGTTCAAACACAGCAGTGGAGTGTCAGTAAGCTCTTTCTGAGTATTGGAAATCACAGAATCACAGAATGACTAGGTTGGAAGAGATCTCCAAGATCATTGAGTCCAACTCATGCCCTAATACTTAAACAAAACCATGGCACTGAGTGCCACATCCAGTCTTTTTTTAAGCACAGCTAGGGATGGTGATTTCACCACCTCCCCAGGCAGACCATTCCAGTACTTAATTATTCTTGCTGTGAAAAACTTTTTCCTAATATCCAACCTATCTTTCCCTTGGTGCAGCTTGAGACTCTGTCCTCTGGTTCTGTCACTTGCTGCGTGGAGAAAGAGACCAACGCACACCTGACTACACCCTCCTCTCAGGAGGTTGTAGAGAGTGATAAGGTCACTCCTGAGTCTCCTTTTCTCCAGGCTAAACAACCCCAGCTCCCTCAGTCGTTCCTCACAGGCTTTGTCTTCCAAGCCCCTCACCAAACGTGTCACCCTGTCACCCTCCTCTGGATGCACTCAAGAGTCTCAACATCCTTCCCAAACTGAGGGGCCAGAACTGGACACAGCACTCAAGGTGCAGCCTCACCAGTGCCCAGTACAGGGGAAGAATGACCCCCCCGGTCCTGCTGGCCACACCATCCCTGATACAGGCCAGGATGCCCTTGGCCTTCTTGGCCACCAGGGCACAGAGCTGGCACATGTTCAGCTGGCTGACGACCAGTACCCCCAGGTCCCTTTCTGCCTGGGCACTGTCCAGCTTTACTGACCCCAGCCTGTAACGTTGCAGGGGGTTATTGTGGCCAAAATGCAGGACCCGGCATTTGAACTTATTAAACCTTATCCTCTTGGACTCTGCGCATTCATCCAACCATTCCAGGTCTCTCTGCAGAGCCCTCCTACCTTCCAACAGATTGATACACGGTACCAGCATAGTGTCATCTGCAAATTTACTGATGAAAGACTCAATACCCTCATACATGTCATCAATAAAAATATTGAGCAGAATTCCCCAGCACAGACCCCTGAGGGACACCACTGGTGACTGACTGTCAACTCAATGCTGCACCATTCACCACTCTCTGGGCCTGGCCATCCAACCAGTTCTTAACCCAGCAGAGAGTGCTCCTGTCCAAGCCACAGGCCAGGCTTGGACAGGAGCTTTTCCAGGAGGATGCCCTGGGGGACAGTGTCAAAGGCCTTGCTGGAGTCTAAATAGACATCATCCACAGCCTTTCCTGTATCCACCAGGTGGGTCAGCTGGTTATAAAAGGAGATCACATTGGTCAAGCACAACCTATCCCTCCCAAACCCATGCTGGCTGGGTCTGATACCCTGGCCATCCTGTAAGTTCTGCATGATGGCACTCAGTATAAACTGTTCCATTACCTGACCGGGTACTGAGGTCAAGCTGAGCTGGCTGTGTTTAAGAAAAGACTGAATGTGGCACTTGGTGCCATGGTTTAGTTGAGGTGTTGGGGCACAGGTTGGACTCGATGATCTTGGAGGTCTTTTCCAACCTAGTCATTCTGTGATTCATATGTATTCCACTGACTTTTATGGGAGGTTTGAAAAAAAAAAAGAGTGAATTTGGCTCATTTAATGCAATATTTAGAACACTTTGGATGAAAATTAGCTACTGAATATGCAGCAAACTTTGCAAAGTTTAGTATCTCATCCATATTGCTTTACTGCCAAATCTTGTACTTTAACTAGAATATGAAACTATCAAAGAACCATCTGTCGATCTAAATATTTGGATACTTCTCAAACACATCCTGGATTCAGTGTTGCTAATGGCAGTAATCGTTTTGACAAAGTTGTCATTTCACTAATAAGGGTAGTGGAACTGAAGCACAATTCAACAGATATAAAACAATACAATTACAGTCAATTTTCATAAATTTTCTGAAGTCATATTCCACTATAAGCTACAAAATTTTAACTGTTTTACTCTTAAAGAGAGTATATTATAAAATAATTTCAGCAAATAGAAGTGACAAATGCTTCAAGTTCAAGTTTTGGCTCAGTAAATAGACTCTTTTATATCATCAACTTCTCTACTATGTGTAACCTGCTTTACAGACCTTTCTGAATGACCTAATTTCATAAGATGTATATCATGCTTATACCTATTGGAGACAATATAACTTTTTCCACTTGGCTTCAATAAGACAAGCAGTCTATGCAGTAAATTATTTTTTTTCTGGCCAGAATATATTTTCTCAATATTTTCTAGTTAGTCTTAAGAGAAAAAATATTTTCATACTATTTGGAACTAACAAAACATAATATCCTTCAAAATGTAACAGTAAATATCAAACGGTATGAGCCAAGGAAATAATTTTCAAATATCTCAGGGACAAGAAGGTGATTGCAAGCCATCAGCATGGATTATGAAGGGTAAATCAATCAATCTCATTGCCTTCTCCGAAGATATGATTGGCTTGGCAGATGAAGGAAGAGCAGTGGATGTTTTTTACCTTGACTTTAGTAAGGTTGTGATCCGGCTCCCATAACTTCCTCCTCTTTTCAAATTGATACTGGACAATAAACATTGTGCCTGGTACAAATGGTACTAGACTCTGAGGCACCATAGATAGTGAGGTGGACTAAAAGCCAGCTGAATTGAATATAAGAAAAATCTTTTTATGGTGAGCTTGATTAAACCCTGGAACGGGTTTCTCAGAGAGGTCATGAAGTCTCTGTTTTGGAGATATCTAAAACCTGACTGTATGCAGCTCTGAGCAGCCTGTTCTACTTGCTCCTGCTTTCACACAGAATTGGAATAGATCTTCTCCCGGTGTCCCTTCCATCCTCAGCTCTCCTGAGATTCTGGAACTGTGTGAAGGACTTTTTTAACCATTGGTTGCTTATCTAATCTTGAATATAGACAGTAATATAGTAATTTTTATTTTATTAGTTTTGCTAAACCTGCTGTTTTCTTATCAGTAGTCATACTTAAAGCATGTGAGTTTGCTCTACTGCCTGATTGAAGTGCTTCCAAAGGCTAAGCACGAGATGGTCAGGAGACAGCAACGATGTTTTCCACATTTGTCTAGCATTAGAAGGACATCCCTGTTCGTGTGACTTTATACCATTGTCATGTTAGATATATGTGATACTGCTTGGGTTTTCCCATTGTTTGAGTTCACAAATTATTCTGGCACAAATATTTTACACTTTTCAAATTGCTTTCCCAAACATCCAGAGCTCTGGAAATTGCTTTCCTACAATTGTTGAGCTGGTAAACTTGTTCACAAGGCTCCTCAAGAAAAGTAAATGTAAAAGTTTGTAAATATACCTGAAATGCATTAACTTTGTGTGAATCTTGTCAGTTAATCTGTAAATGATTCTGTATAGTCAAACTTAAAGTTTTTGATACAAAGTATTTTGAACAAAACCATCAGGTTCACTGACAGTCCATTGTCCTGGAATTTGGGTAGACAGAAACATTTACCCCAATAAAAATCAAACATTTCATTTTCAAATATAACAAAGCTAAGCAACTTGTAATTATGTCCTCAAACCAATGTTACTCAGTGCACAAAAGCTCTGCAATTTTGAGAACTAAAAAAAGGGTTCTGCTTCTCTTAATTTTCCTTATGAAAGGTGAAATGTTGCTACACTTTACACTCTTCTTTTAATTGTATGTTTTTTGCCAAGTGCATAAGAATTAACGCCTCAGTGTGTAGTCAGATCTGTAGTAAAGCAGTTTCTCCAGGGAAAATAATAAGGATTATAATGAGGACTCCAAAGAGGATAAACTTTTAAAGTCGTGAGCCTGCACCTTGTTTAGATATCCAGAGTTGTATTTACCAGATGTCTCATTTACTTCTGAACATTAACTATAATGTCCTGGCAGTTTGCCTGCTCAAGGAAGCCCAGTTGATCCCCTTTCTATGCAAACCGTTTGTTTTCTGACAGAGAAATAATTTAATTTCAAAGCAAATTTTCATATATGTTATATGATTCTCCTGATCATTATGAAAAGGAAAATAAACAGCTATTTGTTGCATGAAAGCATACAAAAATACTGTATGGAAAGAATGCCTTCACTTAGTATGTTTTTTTTCAAATTAATTCAGTGAATGATAAATATTAATTTTATCCTTTCGTAATGGCACCAAAATGGAAATGAGCTAGTTATGGCTTTCTAAATGCAGTTATTAATCAGTTTTGTTGCCATGTGTTATTTATACCCATATTTATGCAAATATTTGGGTTTGTTTCCCAGATGGGTTTCATCCAGTTACAGCAATCATACAAAGTGGACAAAGTACTGATCTGTGATATCTTATGCACATACAAATACATAAACCTCTCAAAAGGAAAAAAGAAGCAAACAAGCAAAGTAAACACACAGATGCATGCATATAAGACACATACCACATATATGAAACACCCAGACAACTTATTCTAAAATAATATCCAAGAACTGGTATAGACCAGACAGACCAATAATGTTCTAGGACATTTTGGTATACTATTTGTTCCTTTCCTTTTGCTTTGTTCCTTGAAGGAAAACTTGAGATTTTTCAATAAATTTTATTTTTATGGGGGAGGCAGTGTCTTTAGACATCATCATAATTGTTTCTCCTTATTCTTCACAGACTACTTAGATGAGATGCCATGTTTTCAGATATTTTAAAACATTTTTCTATATTAAAATAATGTACTTCCACCATACAATCAAGAAAATGCTCTGTGCAAGTTACATGAATTAAGGTGTATTCAGCATATTACTTCTCCAAATGCACCTAACATAATTTATACTCATGAAATTAAAACATCCTAGACTTTTAAACTTCAAAAGTTTTCTTTCAGCTGTATGTGAGCCTGCTGACTATGGTATTATAACACAAGATTAAAGGTAAAACTTGGTCTGGCATTTTTATCATTTATTCTATTTTGAAAAGGTACATGTGAATGCACTCCTTTTATATATTTCACAGCTTCCTTGACTCCAACCAGTGAAAAACTACCTACTGGAATTTGGCTCATTACACTCCAAAACTACTTTTTAAAGTTCAGCCACTGTGGTAGGTCAGAGACAGTTACTACCTCCTCTGGTAAGCTTTAATAACGAACTTTCAAGTTGTTACCTCCTATAGATTCCTAATTTCTATAGAATTATGTAGCAGTGTGTTTTCTGTTAAATGAGGTTTTTATTAAGTGGTTTGTTCTATGTACCCCCGTGTTCTTTCCCTTTTGGTTGTACCCTGTTCTCTACCCACTCCAGTGGCATGTCTGTCACTCTGAGACCCTTCCCAGAGTCTAGAAAGTTCCCTGGAGGGTGTTGAGTGACAGCCTGCGGCTGGGGAATTCCCCTACTCCCCCGGGCTGATTGGCTGCTGGAGATATCACTCAGCAGGCAAGTCACACCCGGAGATTCCCAACTGGACAATCCTTGGCCCTTTCCCCTCCTCCCTTTAAAAGATGCTGTTTTGAGTGGTTCAGGGCTCTGCTTGGCAGATGCTCCAAGGTAAGGAGGTTCTGCTAAGGGCTTCCAATAAACTTGAAGCTGTCCCCGGACAGAGTCCTCCTTAATCTTTGCCGTTGTCGTCACCCTCCAGACACGCGTCTGCACCATGCCTGGGATCTCTGGATCTGCTTGCTTATGAGGCAGATGAGCTGACTTGAGGCTTGACACGGCACCCAGGGCTAGCTGGCAAGCTCTTATAGAAGGTCTGAGCTAGGACTGTAATTCCTATAGAATTATAGAACCAGCTCTCTATAGTACAAAGTTAACACTGTCTTGAAACTCCCTGTATAAAGATGTCAATCTCTCAAAATTTTGCATTATTGTGGTGGTTGAAATTTCACTTAGGATGAAATACTGTGAGGTTATTCAGTGGCTGCAGTCTTAAAGATGTTGCACTACAGAAGTATTTTAGGTGTCAGTTCTTGTGTTTAACATAGCTGAGATGATTTGTCAAAAAAAAAAAAAAGAAAAAGAAAAGAGTTCATAATTAGCTTAAGATGAAATAAATATGTGTTCATTGTCAGAAAAAAATAACTGTGGTATACTTACTTGATGTCTTCTGCAAACAAGAGACACAGTCATTCTATCAGTAACTATAATAGAATTGATGGATATTTTGGCAAACAGCTCTTTAAATTTGCTTAGCCTCAAGGAATTATTTTTGTATTTAAAGTTTGTAGGAAATTGGACTCTAACCATGTACTTCAAGTGCTAAAAAAAGCATTTAAAATCCAATTGCTGACAAGGGGTGACTAAGAACTTGCTGCCAGCTTTTAGTGCACAAAATGTTTTTGCACAAGAGAAGAAATAAGTCAAAGGTTAGGAAAACTTATTACCCTTCATAGAGACCCAACAGTTTTTTTATGACTTTTAATCAAAACCAAAATAATGGACCAGATATGAGTACAATAGAGCTGTTGTGACTGTGCAGAGAACTGGTGGGTAATCTCTGCTGAGGCTTCATTCCTTAGGATGAATCTCAGCTACACTGGAATTTGTAGTTCAGTACTGAAATTTATAATAGACTTTTTTTTTTTCTTCTTTTAACTCATTAAAAAGAAAATAGAAAACAAAAGAAAAGAAACACTTCCTGAAAGACTTGGAAGCTAGTACTGAGCTACATAGTGAAGGATGAAATAAGTAGAAGTTAGAATTTTATCCAAGCCAAACCTTGCAGTAGTTGGCTACCTCAAATGGAATTTCAGACTCAGCTCACAGTGACACCTCTGGCACTGTCTCCAGCTTTTTAGTCTGTCCTAGCTGCCTGCTGACCTGTGCAGCCGCTGGACATTTCTCAATATACTTGTTCTTATTTCCTGAGGGATAACCCCGCACATTTCTTGTACATTCAGGTTATATTGTGGAGGGACCCACCTCTCACTCTGTGACTGCATGTGCTGGTGCCTGCTCTTTTGGGACAACCCACGGAGAAGGCATGGCTCTGCACTTCAGGTGAAAGATGTGCTTGCTCATGCTTGCCCGGTTACCTGGGCCTGAATGCGGGGCTCACTCCCCTTGCTGCTCTTTTTCACCGGCATTTGTTGCCATTTAACTCATGTAATGAGAAAAATGAAACTGGCAAGGCCTATGGTTGAACATATGTTGCCTTTGGCTGTTGGAGTCAATGCAAGGAATCAGGTGTTAAAAGAATTGTGAAATTGTTAAGAGATGGCCTCAAAAGACAGCTATTTTTTTCATCTTTTTTTTTTTTTTCTTCCCCTAGTCGTAATAACTAAGCAGAGCTAGAACTATAAAAGTCACAAAAAAGACAAAATATGTTGATTTATACCTCCTTTAGCTTGCCCCATCTCTCAGGGAACCCATTGGGAACTTCAATATTTTAGAGCTGTAAGAAAACACCACTTCCTAAAAATGACCAGCCTGATGAGGTTTGCTTTGGGATATTTGTGCCTGGATAGAACTGCTATATTAAAATCTACTTTGCTAAGCTCCATCTTTCTGGGAAAATATGAGTATTAGCTAAACAGCTTCCAGTTTTGAACATAGAATTTTGGAGCTTGAGGTGCAACTCCTGTTTCAAATTTCTTAACCCTAAATTTCCAATATCTTCTGTTTTAATGCAATCTGTTTTTTTCTCACATGCCATTTTTTGTTATTGCAACAGAGCTGTTTTGAAACTCTTCATTCATCATCACCTGTAACATTAGTTCCATTTCCTAAAAAATTGTTGACATCTGTTTAAACACTGATACTTTTCCATTTACAAGGATATTTAACTCGAGCTTGTTTTTGTGTTGAATATACTAGGTCTTGAAATAATAGCAGTTTTTAAGGCTAAATTATATTTTTAGGCACTGATATATTAGCATGAGATTAAAGCATTTGTCTCCATATCATTTCCACACAGGAAATAGGGCTGAAGTTCATTGAAACTGCCACAAAACCAGATGAGACTAGCTAAACTTCACAAGTTGTCTGCCACCTCAAAGAAGGAATACATGGACTGAATAGACTGAATGCTTTATTTTATTTGTAAATAAGTTAGTTTTTGTGAGGACATTGCTGGGGATCTGGTTCAGCACTCATAATATTTAATATGAATTACTATTTTAATTTTAATGGATTTTTGATTAAGTGTTAGGACAGCCAAAATATTAAAAATCCCAAAGGTAGCCTTTGACAAAGAAAAGTGTCATTTACCCCTCCTGTTTTAGGTACCATCTTCAGGCAGTAAGAAATGCCTGAAGCTATCTAAGGAGTTATAAAGACAGTGTATTTAAATGTGTCACCTTTTCTTAATTTCTTATGCTGTATTATTTAAAAGAGAGAAAAAAGATAATAATTGTCAAACAAATCATGTGTTGGAAAGCTTGACAGTAAAAATGTGGGAACTTTATATATTTAATTTATTTTTTTCTGACCAGACTTGAGTAGTCCTCTTTTATATTCTGATATTTGCAGTTTCTTCTTATGTTAGCATGAAATTACTGTATTTCTAAGTTAAAAAAAAAGAAAAAATACTGTTATTCTTTGCTTTTGTGAAGTACTCATTAGTATTTCATATAGTACAGATGTGTTTGTTTGTCATTTGGCAAAAATGGAAAAATCAGGACAAAGTTTTACATGCATGCTAAGTAAAGAATACACTAGTATACACTTCCAAACCTACCATAAACTGAAGTTGTTGCCTTACAAGTTGAAGATTGTAATTCATTGTGTAAGCACTACTTTGTATTACTACAGTATCAGTTCAGCTAAAGTCAATACCATAGGTAATCAGCCTTAATGTGTCATTTAGCAGTGACAGATGGGTAGGAATAGGTAAAAGATCATTTGAAGCATCTGCACTGTGAGGTCTCTCTCCAACTTTTACCAGATGTTGTCTACACCTGGTGAACTAACACAATGTTTGTTCTACCAAAATCACTGTCCTGTGGAACTGCACAATGCCCATTTTGTAAGGAGAACTGGAAGTTCAGCATCCCCAGTGCCCTGCCCACTCAACTGTCAGCTATAACACGGGCGCCCATGAGCACTAGGGACCACCAGAGAGACCCCCAGGACAGAAGAATGCATGCATAAAGGGTGAGGAGAAATATGGTAATGACTTTGGGGAAATGATTATTGTATGTATGTTTAGTCCAGGACAATCAATGAATATGCATGCAGAATAGAGTATGTCAGCAGAAACTTTCTTGTACTCAGCATGCACATATTTGGGAGGAGCTATTCCCCTGTGCACCCAGCCAAATAAAGAATGCCTCCTTCTCAATACTACATAGGTGTTTACATTGGAGTTTTCTTAAATTTGCAGATTTTTTGGTATCACAACAGCTGAAAGGAAGTAAGGAACAGGGTCATCACTTATTGAACAATTTTCAGTTTGATTCACAGAGCACATCAGTAGAAGAATTTTTTAATTTAATCTTCTGTCTGCATTACAGAAACAACACCCCATTAAAACATGTTCAAAAGAAGCCTGAAAAATCCTTTTAGAAATTGTTGATACAATACTTTTAGAAATTGTTGATACATCTCAGGGTGATCATGTGTTTGGAGTCATAAAATGTGAGCTCTTCTGACTAGTACGGTTTAAAATTACTAGTACGGATTAAAATCCATTTTAACTGATCCTCGTGCATAGAATAAATCACTCAGTAACCAACCTTCTGCGGTCCTGACATCTCCCATTTTGTGTTCCTCATCCATCCCCTAATTTCTTCCTCTTCTGAATTTCATCACACCTTACTCTGAGATTTTGACAATGTAGATTTTTTGCAAAGAAATTGAGTCTGAAAATACATGCAAAGAATTTAACTTAGAGAATGAAGCTGAATAAAAGTGAAATAAAAATCATGATACACTTGCAAAATTCTTAGTAAAATAAGATCAGTTTCTTTTGCTCTTCTTCAGACAGTACTTCTGAATCACTATCATTAAATTCCAGAGTCTTTTTCAGTGCCTCCCTTTTTTAACCAAAACAGTTTTGTACTTGACAACAGCTCTTAATCAAAAATCTAATAAATTAGAGTTTTATTCTGAAGACTGTATTTTTTAGTCAGAGTTAAAACTCATTTGGTGGATCTCTTAACCCTGATATCACCCAATCTTCAGTCTTCAGCATCTTCTGTTTTGGCGCTTTCAGTTTAGAGCCATTTTGCCATGTCCTATTACTATATGGTGTTGGAAATAGTCTCACCCCCAGCTCTCATCATCTCGGTATCCACCTCTGGACTTGCACCAACAGGTCCCTGTCCTTCCTGTGCTGGGACCCCAGAGCTGGGTGCAGCACTGCAGGTGGGGTCTCACCTCATCTCACTGCAGGGCAGAGGGGGAGAATCCCCTCCCTTCTCTGCTGGCCACGCTGCTTTGGATGCCTCCCAGGACAGGTTGGGTTTTCTGGGCTGGGAGTGCCCATGGCTGGGTCATGTCCAACCCCTCACCCACCAGCACCCCCAAGTTTTTCTCAGTAGGGCTGCTCTCCATCTGTTCCTCCCCTAGCCTGGACTGTTACCAGGAATTGCCCTGGCCCAGAGGCAGCACCTTAAGCTTGGTCTTGTTAGACTACATGAGATTCCCATGGGCCAACTTCTCAAGCTTCTCCAGGTCCCTCTGGATGACATNGAAGTACTCATTAGTATTTCATATAGTACAGATGTGTTTGTTTGTCATTTGGCAAAAATGGAAAAATCAGGACAAAGTTTTACATGCATGCTAAGTAAAGAATACACTAGTATACACTTCCAAACCTACCATAAACTGAAGTTGTTGCCTTACAAGTTGAAGATTGTAATTCATTGTGTAAGCACTACTTTGTATTACTACAGTATCAGTTCAGCTAAAGTCAATACCATAGGTAATCAGCCTTAATGTGTCATTTAGCAGTGACAGATGGGTAGGAATAGGTAAAAGATCATTTGAAGCATCTGCACTGTGAGGTCTCTCTCCAACTTTTACCAGATGTTGTCTACACCTGGTGAACTAACACAATGTTTGTTCTACCAAAATCACTGTCCTGTGGAACTGCACAATGCCCATTTTGTAAGGAGAACTGGAAGTTCAGCATCCCCAGTGCCCTGCCCACTCAACTGTCAGCTATAACACGGGCGCCCATGAGCACTAGGGACCACCAGAGAGACCCCCAGGACAGAAGAATGCATGCATAAAGGGTGAGGAGAAATATGGTAATGACTTTGGGGAAATGATTATTGTATGTATGTTTAGTCCAGGACAATCAATGAATATGCATGCAGAATAGAGTATGTCAGCAGAAACTTTCTTGTACTCAGCATGCACATATTGGGGAGGAGCTATTCCCCTGTGCACCCAGCCAAATAAAGAATGCCTCCTTCTCAATACTACATAGGTGTTTACATTGGAGTTTTCTTAAATTTGCAGATTTTTTGGTATCACAACAGCTGAAAGGAAGTAAGGAACAGGGTCATCACTTATTGAACAATTTTCAGTTTGATTCACAGAGCACATCAGTAGAAGAATTTTTTAATTTAATCTTCTGTCTGCATTACAGAAACAACACCCCATTAAAACATGTTCAAAAGAAGCCTGAAAAATCCTTTTAGAAATTGTTGATACAATACTTTTAGAAATTGTTGATACATCTCAGGGTGATCATGTGTTTGGAGTCATAAAATGTGAGCTCTTCTGACTAGTACGGTTTAAAATTACTAGTACGGATTAAAATCCATTTTAACTGATCCTCGTGCATAGAATAAATCACTCAGTAACCAACCTTCTGCGGTCCTGACATCTCCCATTTTGTGTTCCTCATCCATCCCCTAATTTCTTCCTCTTCTGAATTTCATCACACCTTACTCTGAGATTTTGACAATGTAGATTTTTTGCAAAGAAATTGAGTCTGAAAATACATGCAAAGAATTTAACTTAGAGAATGAAGCTGAATAAAAGTGAAATAAAAATCATGATACACTTGCAAAATTCTTAGTAAAATAAGATCAGTTTCTTTTGCTCTTCTTCAGACAGTACTTCTGAATCACTATCATTAAATTCCAGAGTCTTTTTCAGTGCCTCCCTTTTTTAACCAAAACAGTTTTGTACTTGACAACAGCTCTTAATCAAAAATCTAATAAATTAGAGTTTTATTCTGAAGACTGTATTTTTTAGTCAGAGTTAAAACTCATTTGGTGGATCTCTTAACCCTGATATCACCCAATCTTCAGTCTTCAGCATCTTCTGTTTTGGCGCTTTCAGTTTAGAGCCATTTTGCCATGTCCTATTACTATATGGTGTTGGAAATAGTCTCACCCCCAGCTCTCATCATCTCGGTATCCACCTCTGGACTTGCACCAACAGGTCCCTGTCCTTCCTGTGCTGGGACCCCAGAGCTGGGTGCAGCACTGCAGGTGGGGTCTCACCTCATCTCACTGCAGGGCAGAGGGGGAGAATCCCCTCCCTTCTCTGCTGGCCACGCTGCTTTGGATGCCTCCCAGGACAGGTTGGGTTTTCTGGGCTGGGAGTGCCCATGGCTGGGTCATGTCCAACCCCTCACCCACCAGCACCCCCAAGTTTTTCTCAGTAGGGCTGCTCTCCATCTGTTCCTCCCCTAGCCTGGACTGTTACCAGGAATTGCCCTGGCCCAGAGGCAGCACCTTAAGCTTGGTCTTGTTAGACTACATGAGATTCCCATGGGCCAACTTCTCAAGCTTCTCCAGGTCCCTCTGGATGACATATCAAACCTCAGGCATGCCAACTGCACCACACAGCTTGGTGTCATTTGCAAATTGCCTGAGCTTGCACTCAATCCTTTTGCCTATGTAATTAATGAAGATGTTAAATAACTTTGCTGCCATGTCAGTAATCTCCTAGTTCTTACTTTCTGGCCTCAGAGTTCTTTTTCAAGCTATAATAATTTCAAAAAAGGAAATTAGAAGAACAATATGAAGCAATTGTCTAAATATTCAGACCTGAAAGCCAAAAGATTTTTTATTTTAGGTCTTTCCATATGATTCTCAGCTGCCCTGTTGTAGGAGGCACCGCTTCAGTTGCTGCAACCAGTATTACTCTACTGCTGATCTTGAAGGATCTGCTTGGTCAGATAAAATTATTATCTCCATACCTAAGTAAGAGTTGATTGAATCTTAAAAACACCCTTACCATGGTTTCAGCTTCTCTGTGTGAAATTAACTGTTGTGTTAGCCAGAGGTCAGAGAATTTTGTCCAAGGTTCTTTTTCATTATTGTTCTGTCCAAAACTGTTGTGTTTTCATAACTCTTAGTGGCCTGAAATTACTACTGTTATGTTTAAGTTTCAACATTGTTTCTAAGTTTATTTTTTCCTTACAAGAAAAAAGGAGCTACAGAGGTAGCAGATTCCAGGTAATAAGCTAGACAGTGTATGTGACCCTCCTCAGCATTTATGATTAGACTCTCCATTCAGTTTTCAAACATCATAATGTATCTGCTTTTTGTAAAACTAAATCTTGTCTGTCTCTGCTATATCCAGAAACTTCTTTTCCTGTTTTGATATCTTAGGGAAGTCAGGTCTTATTTTACTAAGAACAAGGCTCCATGTGCCAAAAGGGTATTTCAATAAAGACAAGAAATTTGACCATTGGAACCTTACTAAATATTATTACTGAGATAATTTAACTTTTAGAACTATGTCAATGATTTTCTTATCGGTAGTAATTTTTGAAAAGAAGAAATCAGAGAAAGCTTTTCCTTCTGTTGCTTTCTTGGAAACCACATGTTCCTTCTATGTTCATGTTTCTTTTTATTAATTACCTTAACACCTTCCTAAAAATCCTGTTGTTTTATGTTACTTGATGATCTTGTCACCCTGGATTTCAAACCTGTTTGCCATCCCGCTCTTCTTGTAATGCTGAAATGAAAATGTCTAGAAAACACATTTCCCTGATTCTTTCCAGCATTTTCTATTGCAGAAGAGAGAAATAGCACCAAACAAATTTCTTTTTAAAATTTCAATAATTTTTGACTTTTGGATTAAAACATTGTTAGAAATACTATTAATTTGCCACACACAGACAGAAGGGAAGAAAGTTTACTTTTTTTTTTAAAGTTTTGAAGACCTTTACACATCAACACATTATTGGTATCTAGTCTGTAATATTACTCTTTCCCCCACAGCTTTCCAAAATTTCTAACTATAAACATAGCAATATAAATAATAAAAATTTCTTAAGTAACCAATATAATTTGGTGTATCTCTGTACAACTGTGGTTAGATGAGAGCTTTAACTCCTAAGCTGTTTGGATATAAACCAGGCTTGGATAAAAACTTTATAGCTCTGTTATGACAAAACCAAGAGTTAATCAAAATCCCTACTACTGAGCCCTGAAATTAAAGTACATAAACTGTAGTACTATGTTAATGCAGCTGTCTGGAAAGAGATTAGTTTTATCTGTATATGTATGCACTCAGTCAGATGCTCAGTCATGGTATAGGATAAAAGTTCAGAGCATTAATCTTCAGATTCTCAGCTAATGGACAACTTTTACCTATAGATGGGTTTATATTGCTGAGCAGTGTTAGATTTTGGTTCCAGGATTTGGAAATTTACCTTAGAAACTATGTTACACAGTTTATTTTATACAAAATGGTGAAAGCATTTCATTGCATAATAAAAAGGGCTCTTAATTTTGCAAACTGGTTGTATTTCTGTTCTTGAAGTATCTGAATTATAATATCATTGCTTTAAAAGGTTTTTTTTTCTTTGACTATCTACATAATACAGTTAATGCACTGATTAAAAGCACAGTGTATTTTTATACTTCAGGGACAGAATTTTCTCGTGGTAAAATTTACTTCAAAATCTTGCTGTTTTCCTGGTTGCATTCTGCTTTAAATCACAGAAAATTGCTCACAGTATTTGAAAGCACAGGTGGATGGGAAATGATCGGTCTCCAGGCATAATAACAAACTATGAAGGAAAAATCTTTTTCCTTTAATTACTTTAATTCAAATGGTTTTACTGTGTGGGCAAGAATTTGAATCCATATCAAACAGATAGTTAGCAGTAATCATCCTTTCTAACAAATTTGCTTCAAGTAAATGTTTTAAGTCTGATACAGTGCAAAAAAAGAAGACTCCAGGTGCAACGAATTTCTGCAATTAGACCCAGATATCTTTGGATCAGTCTCTAATCAAGATTCTTGGAAAAGCAAAATATCCTACAAATAACTGCAAGTTCAGCTTGTGAGATACCAAGAAACACAGCCATGCAAAAACAACCCAGATTCATGAAATCAGTCTTATAATTTACAGTTTTTTCCAAGGATTCCCAGTTGCTTGTGGGGTGGCATTTCTGATGAAAAAATGATTTCTATTATAATGTCATCTTCACATGATAAAATTACCGTTTGCTTGTAGTTCTAGGTAATCTTTCATAATTTTTGACAGTTTAAAATGTAAGAAAATATATTCTTTTCTTTTTATTTTTAGGCAAACAGCTTTGACATTTTTGTTTAATGCATTTAGAGAAGATAAGAACACAATTCCCTTGTTCATACATATGGAAAGACAGAAGATCATCAAATATAACAGCTTTCTTCTTCATGAGCCATATATAAGAAGGCATCTATATCTTCCAAGAACTGTCTTGGCTCAACTCTGTTTAGTTTATGCAATGTGAGAGAGCATAGCAGATGTTAATTGCTTCTCATTCTGGGATGTTTACTTTGCATTACTATATGGAGTAAATGGAAGAAATATAACCATACTAGAAATTTCCAGTCCAGCAAACCAGAATTTCAGACCATTTACCTGAAGTTTTGTGGCTTTACAGCATATTGCAAATCCTCTCTGAGATTAAATTTACGTGTAAAATTCTCATCTTTTATTAGCCATCATAGGTAATGTAAGAAACTTTAATGCTGTGAGGTCTTTTGAAGCAATATCTTTCATATTCCCTAAATTATAAACCATGATATTTCTGGGTTTTTTTTGTCCTGTAATTGTAATATCTTCAAGACAATTGTATATTAAGATTGTACTATCTTAAATGCGTTACATGCTAAGTCATTTGTTATTGGTGTCACGTTCTACCACAGGAAAAATAAACAGAAATTTTGGTTTTATAGGAGATTTATAATCTACTTCCATTAGCTAGAAGCTCTTTGTTTTCATTTTAATTTAATTTATTATTTCCTACATTTTAGCAAAGTCTCATATTATCTTTTCCTTAGAAATAATAAAGCAGATTTTAGGTGTTCTCACATGCGCTTTATAGGTTATACTGTCTGCCCAGAAAACCTGAAATTAAATTTAGCATGGAAATAAGAAAGAACATAGCAATTTGAGCTTTATGCCTTTAAAGAGAGGATATACAGAAATTAAAGGATTTCAGAAGTATTTGAATATTTCCAAAGTCCCTCTTCCTCTCTTGGGAACATGTGCTGCAAAGACTTTCCCTTAAGGAATTTCTTACAGACCGGCTCTGTTAAACACACTCCAGAGGAGACACTGAAATACAGGAAGACTGCTTTCTGTATTCTGGAATAAGGTTTGTCATTTAATTACAAAGCAATTCATCTTCCCTTGCAGTACTCTTATTCATGTCTCTAGTGCCCCAGAAAAACAGAAGATATAAGTTCTGAAATGATGCAACTTTGCCCTGTGGCCTTCCTAGCTGTACCAGTCCGCTATTGCTGATAAAGTGTTCCACAATACAGATTTACAAACTCTTTGGCTTCAAATCATCTCTTTCTTCTGGTGTCAGTGAGCTTAAGGACTCAGTTCCTGAAAGATGTTCAGCAAATGCATTTCCTCTGAAGTCAGCACTCTATAGGAATAAGATGTACCAGAGGACAGAGGCTTCTTTTGCCTGGGCCTAACCTTGGTAACCAGAAAAAGCCTCGCATATTGTGCTTAAATGCAAGGTGGGTTATATTCTTGTTGTCTTACTTTGTGATTTTTGTGTAATTTTTTCCATTTTACCACTAGAGACATTTAATCTGGAAGCTCGGAAGAGAAGGGGTGAACATATTTCTGAATACAATAATTTATGGTAACCCTATGTTATCTCCATATTTTTTGTATAAAATTTGAGCCTTTCAATTGCTAGTATTGCATTCAGGGCTTCAAGAGTGGGGAAAAAGCTCCTGGAAACACAGAAAATTTGAGAAGCAATTTCAGGAAGAGTAGACCTGTGGTTTTCTGTGCACTGGTGATACCTATCTGAGATACCTGTGTTAGCCCTTTGGAAATTTCCATTGTCTGGAGTAAGAAAATCTTCTAAAAGTTTGACTCGAACCCGATGGATTCCCTGTATTTCTTAACATAAAGCTTTACAGTTATGCTTAGGATATTTACTTGATGAAATGTGCTCCTAAAAAAGACAAAAGCATAAATGTCTTGATTTGATCCTGGTGCCAGCAAGCTGTATCAGGCAAGAAAGAACAGCAGGAAGCTTCCTTCCCTAATGCTGAAAGCAAGTGGATTTGGTTGCTTAACCAATCATCTAGGGTTCATTTGGAATGCCCTTGAAATTATGCTTTTCTCCTTTGTCAAAGAGACTGATGCTGCTGAAAAAACTGTGTTGGTCCAATGAAAAATACATCTTCCACTGATAAAATTTTACATGTTTCATTTTGCTTTTTGAGTATCTATAGTTTCATCTGTATTTCATACAACCAAGAATTATGTTGTACATCAGTCCCAACAGCATTTTAGAGTTTCAGTGATCTCTTTCCAGACAGAACTGAGCAGAACAGTATTTAAAGGCAAAGGTAACAGTATCCTATCTGAAAAGTACTGCATTTTACAGCCTCTCAAATGAAGAGAATGATCTTTTCTTAAGCAATGTACATGTTTGAAAGAATATTTACAAAACACAAGGAACTAATTTACTCTTCAAGTAGATAGAAAGGTTACATAAAGAGAAAAAAAGAGGTTATAAATTTATCTTTATAAAACAGTTTAATGAGTTTTAATACATCATATCTCTTTCCTGTTATCATGTATTGTTCAAAAATGTCTTAGAAACACTATCCTTACCCCAATTTTACTTGTTTTGTCTTTGAAGGGGTAGTTAAACAACTATTAATTCAGAAATAAATGAATTTTTTAAACATTATTTTAGTTTCCTAATACATAAGATCTTAAGACATTAAAATTAGCTTGTGGGGAAGGTCTAGAAAGGTTTCAACCATATCTCCTGAACTAAATTTTGACCATTGTCCATCTCTTTTGAGGCAAATACATCAAGTGCAGGCTATACAGAGAATATAAGCTTCATAAGGTTTCTACAACAAAAGAGTTAAACTAATATAGTATCTTTAAATAAAATAATCGATTGGATAGATAGAGGTAAGATTTTTGTGTGGAGATAGATATGTTCTAGCAACTATATTGTTTGCTGTTGTGTGGAGACACTGAATGAAGATGCCTCTACTGAAAGAGACTTTGTTATATAAATTTCTCAGATGAAACTCATAGCTTTTATTCTGAAGATCAAGAAGTAATTGTAGACATAGTCTACTAGTTCTTGCTTCTATCAGTTCACTAGGTTTTGCATTGCATTACTTTTGGTTTGTGAAATATAAACCAGCAACATAAGTTATAAAAAAGCTCAATAAATTATAGAAATTAAAATAGGGGAAAAATCCAGGATGCTGCATGTGAGAGCATTTGTGTGGGTCCAATTAACATTCCTGAACATAAAAACAAAGCTAAAACATTAGGCAACATCAATACCTCCAATACTTCTTCCATATGTTGTTTCAGCTTTTAAACATTGGATTGTGACAATCTGTTCAGACACAGCATACGGTTCAGTGTAAACATAGCTCTTAAAGCAAAGCTTTAAACCCAGGATTTCCCTTTGAAGTGAACAATGTGTTCATAAGTGAATGAGATACTTGCATATTCTGTGTGAGTTTCTAAACAACCCTCCATATTTAGATCCAAAGACAACATTCTCACGGGGCTTTCCATGAGGGCATTCCATCAGAGAGGGGAACCATGTGAATTTCAGACATTCTGGGATCTAATGAGCCTATCTGGATGACACTTCAGAAGCATCTTAGTCTTGCTAAAGTTACTGTGGAACTCCAAATGATGTCAATGTAGAATGGGTTTAAGTGTCATTTTTTTCAGACTTATTTGCTGAATTTCATACTCTAAAATTATAGAGCTGTATTTATTCCTCCCCAAAAACACACTCCTCAGGATCGTCCTGAGGGTGCCCTATAAATAAACAAACACTTTACTACATGAACAATATGGTATGATCATGCTTAAAAAGGAATAAACCAAAACAGGACAAACCAGAAAAAGCAGAAAAATGTGCCTCTGTATTATAGTAGTCTTCCTACTCTTTCCTTTTTTTTTTTAATTTTAAGGATGGAGGCCTTTGGGAAGTAGCTTCTAATTTTCTTTACCACATCTAATATTATATTGCCCAGGCATGTCTCCCATCAGATATTCTTGAAATGAAACTAATAATAAATAAGTTGTTAAAAAATTCTGGATATTAAAAGAAAAATAGAAGTAATACAAACTAAAACAAAGGCAGCCTTTATTTTTTTTTTTCTTTTTAATGCACCAATAAAACTGTGAATTGTTCAGGATTCTATTTTTTGCTTTACTTTTTTCCATCATAGAAGGATAAAGTGTCCAGGGATACAGATTAGTACTCATGTGGAAGCACTGAAATATAATTTGTTTTTAAGGCAACTACCTTAGTTTTTGTAATTCACTTAGGAATCTGTGTAAAGGTTTTGCATGCATTAAATTATTTTTTCACATTTCATTCAACCCACAGTGGGACAATCAGCTTCAGGTTTCAGCTATGATTCAGTCTTGATCACAGCACATTATTATACCCACACAACCGTCATTTGCTTTTCTTTCTGCAGCTATAGATGATTGGGTTGCTTGCAGCTTTCTTAATTAAAAATCTGCTTATTTTTACTGGACTTAGGTTAAGAAGATTAAAGGATATGTTGAATATACAATTTATGACTGAAATGGAAAGTTGTCTAGGAAGTAAAATGGAAGTGAAATATGAGAATACATTCTGCAAATGTAGCTTTGTGCAGAACAGGTCACATTTTCAATGTAAACTTTATTGCTGACTTTAGACATTTACCTTTGCATTTGTACAACATGTTAACCAGTTCAAGGTATTATATGTGCACATAGCCTAGAGAATAGCATGGATACTGGGAGACCAGTTGTACAATTCAGCAGCAGGTTTTGAAAAGCAGATCCTGCATTTGACTTAGTTGCAGAGTCAGCCCAACTTGATTTTGCCGACAACCGACATTTTACAATTTCATCCTTCTGCTTTTATGAGAACTTAATCGAGGCAGTAGTGGATTAAAACACAAATATCTGTTCCATTATGCCAGTTGAACATGGTCCAGACAGCATGCCTAATATGCAAAATGAGGGAATACACTGTTTGTAATTCCTTTGAAAAATCAAAGTAACATATGGATATGTATTTTATTTGGCATTCCTTTTGTATCCACGAGAACAGGGGAAAAACCATAGCAAGTCACTAATAAGACTCTGAGCATATAAATGCATGGGATAGCAAATATTGGGCCTCTCTGAATCCATGTGGAAAGACTGAACGAAGACAATGAAGAGACTAAGTTTCACTTCTTGTTAAGTACTTGTGCTTTATGTGTGGGACATGAGAATTAATACCTCTCATCTACTAGAAAATATTGAATCAGTGAGAGCACTCAACAGAACTTATCAATGTCCTGGAGTAACCCATTCTTTGTTCTTTCTGTTGGCAATGCTGTACTTTATTTGAACGCGTAAATATTTCCTACAGAGAAAAAGAGTCTTGCCTGTCATTTTATTGTTTTCAACTCTATTCTCAGTTACAGCTAGGAAAATCAGTTGGATTGAGGACAAAAAATTACTAAATAGCCAATATAGTAAAGGTACCTGAAAGGAAAAATGCCTTTACTTTATATGGGAAGTTGCTTGTTTGTTTAATTTATTTCTGGGAATAAAAGCTAAGATAATATATTAATATGTCACTAGACCTTTTTCATGCAGATATAAAATTTTTAAAGTTAAAAGTTTGTATAATTTTATGTCAGAAACAGATACCACATTGATTAAATTGGGAAGACTGAATAATGAGATAGGCATTTCAAATGTTGCCCTATTTACATAAAATAAATGGTGACTTAGACAAAAAGAGTGAATGGATATTTTTAAAAAAGATACTATGTTGGATCTGAGATTTTGGACAAGCAACAGATGTGAATCAGTTGTTTACTAAAACTGTTGGTAAAAAACCAGTTTCCTGATCAGCAGGAAGAGGATGATCTTTTCAGCAACAGGTGCTACTTTTTAGAATTCCATCACTGACTGCTGTTATAAAAACAGCTGCTAAAGTATGAGAAGTAGGCACAACTGGGTTTCTGTTTGTGTAAAGAAACACATTATTTCTGAATTTTATGTGCCCTCTACTTTTCTTATCTCCCCTTGAATTTGAGTAATGAGCCAGATGGAATTGTTTCATGAATCACTAGTGGCATTGACCTACATCTACAGCTTGTAAACAGAAAATGCTAGAAATGAAGATTCAAGCACATTTGATGTGCTGTAAAGCTGGTGACATTATTAAAGAAAACTGGCAGGAACTTAGAGGAACAGAGGAAAACTGTGTATATTTAACTGAAATAAAGACACAAATGTAATGCTGAAATCTCTAAGCTAAATCTACATAGTAATCAGAAACAGTGTAGAAAGAATTCTGTTGGAGAAAATAGGTCACTCAAGGTGGTTTCTTTTTTTTTCAATTTATTCATAGCATTTTATTTTTTATTCTCTGCTTACAGCAAATATTTGTTGTGCTGTGAAGACCCAGAGTATTCTCTCTCTGATAATTTTAATGAAAAATGAAACATGCTGCAAGGCAGTTCAGATTTATACAATTTATACTTTTATACTTTCATAAAAAAGACGCAGTCCCATTCTTCACACATATATGACAGATTACTGCTGCTTCTTCACAGCTTCCTTGCTTATGCTGGAAAAGCTTTCACCACCTATGGAAAGTGAATTAACTCAGGACTCTGCCTTGTGTTTAAAATGCCCACTGGTACAAGACCAGTGGTTCTTAGGAGCAGCACAGCAGATTTGGTCGTTAAACTGCTGTAACAAGAGTGATGAGACAACATCAGAGCCCATGTTGTGATACAACACACGCCAGCATTCCATGAATGTTTCTAAATGCCAAAAGAACATTTATGGAGACCTGTGGTCCTCAACTCTCCTTGAGCTTGGGTTTCAAGAAAAGAAATTCAGAGACTGATATATCTGGTGTTCACTTGTTTACTATTGGTAGATTATTTTGACATTTGGGATCACGTAGATGCTAAGTGCTCCAGATCACTACCTCAGTCAGCTACATTCTTCTTGTCATATTGGAGTTTTACTTAATTAAGAATCTCCCACATGAGGAAATGTAATAGTATCCATGGAAAATGAAACTGTAATATGTTTAGCAGAAAGGGACAATGAATTTGAAAGTATCTTCCAATTTTTGAGGATTTAGCCAGTAAAAGGATTGTGCTAGGTTGAACTCTGAAATAAATAAATTACAATTATGATGAATTTAAGTGTGCCTCAGCATCATGCTAAGTATTTCAAAAAATGTCAATATGAAGGCTTGTAAGTTTGCTACTCTCAGGCTGATGATTAATGAACTCATGTAACAGTGCTGAAACTGGTTCATCTCAGCTGTGAATGTAGGTATGTAATGACATCTGGCTAACCCATCACAGTTACATGCGGAATATTAATCTAGATGGAAGTTGCTGCTGAACATTTTAAGAGCAAATGAATTGATTTACTCACTTTATGAGGGACTAAACAAGAGTATGCTAATTCTTTTACAAGTATTTTAAAAACTCTAATTCCTTTCAGGGGGAAGTCTGAATTTTAATTCTAATCTTTTTCAGAGAATCATAGAATCACAGAATGGGTAAGGCTGGAAGGGTCCACAGTGAATCATCTGGTTCAACCCCCCTGCTCAAGCAGGGTCTTTGATATCTGTCTTCCCAAAGCTTAATAAGGGAAGAGAACTTTTTCGCCAAAATTTCAGCCCCCATATTAAAACTTTAAGTCCAAATATTTCTCTAAAAAAAAATCTTAAAGCCACACTGATAGGACAGGATCTACATATTCAGTTATTGAAAATCTGTCATGGATCATAATTGTAAAGATTATAGTACTTTAAAAACTATTAGAAACTGAAAACATTTTAAATTGTTTACATCTAGCTGTCTTAATGAAACCCTGAAGCAAAGACCAACGTTGCAATTTTCACAATGATTAAGGGACCTACAAATGCAGTTTCCACAATTTTTAATTTTTTTCCAGTGGACTTCACAAAACTGTACTAAAGAGAAAATCAAATATATGGAGATTGTAAAGTAAGAACACTTTGTGAGATTTTTTAAAAAATTACCTAAACTATTGAGACATATCATGTTTTCTCTAACCTTGGCAACCTAAAGACCTCTCCGTATCCCTTAGGCAGCTTTTAACATTTAATTCTCCACTTTTCATTTCACACTACAATTCAATCTTTAAAGAAACAGAAAATAACTAAAACAATACTAACTCTTACAAAAAAATAAACAAAATTATCCTCCTAAAAGCTTTCAGAAAACTCTCCCCATACTTCAGACCAAACACAGCAATTTATATAATTTCTGTACTCACAATTTCATATATCCATATCATCAAAGTTGTACTATAGATTCAACTTTTATTTTGAAAATTTTTGTAATAACCTTAGATCTCATTCAAATTAATAAAATTGGAATAATAACTAGTATTGTCAATGAAATAGGTAAAATAATTTATTTATGAATTTATAGACTCATCTCAAAACAATATTCCTTGTTGATTTCGAATATATCTTTTAGGAATTATTGTATCTGACAAAAAAAAAAAAAAAGAAATTAAACATATACCAGAAGTTAAATTACAAGTTATAGATCAAAAATACACAGATAAAGATGTTTTTGGAAGGGCTGTCCTACACAATTAAGAAACAATGTGTTTTTTTTACTAGAAGCATATGTTTCTGTTTTCTTCCAGCACTTTAAGAAAAGGTTCAGAAATTCAGATAACCGCTCTTTCTTTTCTTTAATGTATGATTGAATAATTATTTGATGTTCTGTTTCTTCTATGCTTGCTCACTCAGAAAATTTTGCTGCTTGCAACAATATATGAGTAAGAGATATTTCGTGGCTGACTGCCACAAATTCTTTTACTTTATCATAATATTAGCATGGGCAAAATTAATGGTCCTTTTTTTCATTCTCCAAGACAAACAACCTTGCAATGAAAAGTATTTAAATAAAAAGAAGATAGATTATCCTTCTATTGTAGTTCATTGAAGAGTATTAGAACTTTTTGGCAACTGCCTCTAACCAGTTATTCCCACAATATCACAAATGTCAATTTCATGGAAAAATATTTTTCAAAGGACGCTTGTTTCACTGATCAGTCTTTAACTTCTCTGCATATTTTAGTGTGCTTAATATAACTTTGATTGCATTGTAAAATGTAAGATAATCCATATCTATTGATAACAAAATAGGCATTGTTAATCACAATAAAATATTTAGCCAACTTTTCATCTTTACGTGGTTACTTTGTGTTTTATTCAGAGATTTTCTTCTTGTAACGGGCAGAACAGCAGGATCTGTGTGACTGTCTTCAGTTCTCAGTGTTTATTGCCTGGGGTATTATTTTAAAGCAGTTTGTTTTAGCATACTATGAGTTATGCCAGTCAGGAACCTACTGAATACTAGATTTATGCACTTGTTTTTTGGGCATTTCCTCTGGTATCAGGACAGAAGTTAGCTGAAGGAAGTAACACCTTAAACCACTACATTTACCACATAATTGGTAAGATGATCATAAGAAATACAAAGCTCATCGGGCTTATAAGCTATAATGCTAGTTATTCTTTTTCACCTAGTATATCAGTCACACTGTTGACAATTTTTTTTTTCAGAATCCCTGATACTTTTGATATATATGGAACTTGGTTTCTCCTTTTTTTCCCCAAAATAACCTTTACATATTTTTTTTAAGTCAATCTCTTGTATTTATTATTGCTGAGATTAATTTTATGTAATTTTAAATATCTTAAAGATGTAATCAGAGCGTTGAGCTATTTTCTAGGTTGTTTTAGACCAGGAGGAGAAAATAGGCACTCTGAAAGTGCTGTATCTGAGTCATAGAAAACTATCTAGATAGCTATGACTTGCATATATGGGTGATGTGTTTGTGGGAGGCACTTGAAAACTGTCAGGTTACCTCAAATAGCATTAGTTGAATATCTGGGTCAAAATATTTGAGTCCAGACTCCCTAGCTTAATGAGTATGGAAGATCAAGAATATTCTGCAGTTTTTGCGCAATTCTGTTCCTCTGTTTTACTCCAAATATTGTTTAAAAAATCCCGCAAAAATCCAGACAAACATAAAGAAAGCCAAAACAGATTAAACTAAATTTGCATAATGGTGTTCAAGGACAGTAAAAATTTAGGTCTTAATTCTCTCAAAGGGGGGAGACAACAGTAATTAGGAATGCTATTTTTGAACAAGTGCTGCAAGCCATAGGAATGGGTGACCATGAAGTGAAAAGAGAGGACGCAGCCCTGTGCAACTAATTTTTTAGACCTTGAAGATACCCAGGTGCCAAAGATAGTCTTCAAAACTGCTGAATCCAACAGCAGCTTGTTAACAGAACATAACACTTTTTCAGATAGAACCTCAGATGTGATTTCTGAGTGGTTTTAGGTCGGTAGGTAGATAGATAGATGGACAGACATATGGACGTATGCCTGTTTGTGTATCTCGGTGAATTTTTGCAAGGAAACACCACTTGCCTTGCCTGTCTCTGAGTACAATAGCTGCTGGCCTGCTCTGAAATTATTATATTGAGGAGAACTCTGAGCATCTATGAAAAATTCTTCCTCTACTTTTTAAAATATACATATTTTCCAGTCCCTTTAATAATATATTTTGCCTAGTTATTGTTAGAAGCAAAGAATGAGCTAAAGCTCAAGTTAAGAGAAAGAACAAGTTCTGCCTTGGCCTTATACAGTTGTTGTAACCTCATAGCAAATGAGTAATTATTCTTAGAAATTCATGCATTCAGATATTACTTCAGGATAGTTTAGTGTATCTTGCTATTATGAATATATATTGGAATCTAACTGGATAGGAAATAGAAAATTAATACATTTCCAAACTATATTAGCAGCATTGTGTCTTGGTTTTCTTGGACAAATTTCTTCTACTGCTAAGACACATTGCCTGAAATCTATCCATAAAACTAAGGGACAACATAGATATCTGCTTTACATGTGGTCCATGTGTATACACCTGGTAATTTTCTTAAGAAAACTTTCCTAGCTTTGGAGTTCATTTCATTATTTATAATACTTAGAAAATATTTGTTGATAAATATTTTCACAATTTTTTAGAGGAAAAATCATATTACATTGATTGTAGAAAGGACCAAAAAAAGTATAGAGATGTTGTTGTCACTTTGTTCTATTCATATGATTGCTATTATGAGGAAAATCTTTGAGGGTTTATGCATTGATAAAAACAAGCAAAATCTCCTTAACTCAAGCATGCCATTAAAAATTTTAATTTTGTGGTTTTACTTTGTGAATATAGGAAATATAATGTAAATATAGAGAGGAACTGAAACTTTTTCAAAACGACAAACCAGTAGAAAAAGTATACAACTTCATTAAGTTTGATTGGATTTTACTTTTCCATTTAAAAGAACATTTCCACTCCAAACTTACTTTTGTGTTTGTTTTTTTCACCTAGTTTCATGACACATAATTACATTTTAGTAGGCCTAAACTATTCCTAATTTTATGAACTTTAGTGCACTTAAATAATTTTTCAAGTAGAAGTTTGTAACAGAGCTGACTGATCAATGCTGTTGGGTTTTCACTTCTGTAAATCTTGATGCGGGAAGTTTTTTCTTTTAGCAATGATATGGGAATCCATCTCTGATAATGGGCAAGGTCCAGGGTTTATATTCTTCTAGGTTTTATCCTCTTTGCTATCTTTCTCTATTATTCTGATTCACTGTTTGTTTGCCTTCTCTTATAGTTGCATTCTCAGGCTACTTGTTCTGGTCACAAAGTAGGTTTAAAATACAAGATAACAATGATGCCTGATTTCTGGCATGAAAGTCTGACACTGCCAAAGTCAGTGAGGATTGTGTTATCTGTCACTGAAATCAAGAACTCCAAAGCTGATCTCTCAAACTTAGCCTAATTTTCAGGAACTCATACAAAACCACAATTAGCTTCAGGAGAGAACAACAACTTCTTTGTAAAAACATCTGAAACTGAAGATGACAGTCTTTGAATTTTTTCAAATGCACCAGAAGATATTAAAGTAAGCTGGTAAGATGGATAAGTGTCCAAACATCTTCTCATTGACCACTGAAGGTGTTCTGCTTTGCTCCCCTTTTTGTGAGTTATCTAGCTAAACTTTTGAGGATAGTCACTTTTCCAGCTCAGAATAGCAGGGTGCTGGTGTCTCTCCGGGAATGAGCTTACAGTACCTCTTTCCTGAAAATATGAATTTAGGAAAAAAAGAAGCAAAGATTTATTTTAAAATGTTTTTGCAAAGGTAGTTGAGCTTTCAACAGTCTGAAATATCATTTAGTTTCTGGTGTTTTCCTCCCTCCTTTTCCATTTAAATGATAGTAAAACGCTTTAGGCTTTTTTCAGTTCAAAGTTCTTAAAGTTGTAGACTTTCACAGGGTACCTCCTTTGACACTATTATATTTTTATAATGAACTGTTTTCATTAGAGACCCCATTTTTCAAGAATTTATTTAGACATCTGCAATTTAATTAGCTTTGGATTTTATCCTGGCGTGATTGCTTTTTTACCTGCTATTATTCATCTATGTGTCTATATATACAAAGACAAAACACTCATTTATATAGAATTGGAAAGGAGTGCACATTTATAAAATAAAAATACAAAAACCTTGAAGTATTATAGTTTTGTAAATGGTTTTAGGTATTTCAGAGTGGATTTCTCCTCAAGCCTAAACATACTGCTTTGCACGTTATTTTTTAACTGAATAAAGGGGAATTATAAGGTTGAAAAATATGAAGAAAGTGGCTCAACCCTTTTATGGAAAATTAGTTTTATTAATGTGATCAATAAATATGAGAGGATATTAGAGTAAATTCCACTTGTTTTATATTTAGATAACTACTACAGACAGAATGGACCCTTATTTTCTACTTCACCCATCTTCATTCATGTTTTCTAGCCCCATTTTCTAGACATCAAGTACCCAGGAACAACTTACATAGGACTAGATGTCTAAGTATAGGTTGTGAATCATGTTCCAGGGATCTTTAGCCTCAACCATTAATGAAAACTTTTCTTCCTAAGCAATCTGCTGAGCCTGACATCAAAAGAATGCTGCTTGTGTGTATTTTGTGAAACATTGTAGATCAGTCCTTCACCGCCTCTTACTGTTGCCTGGATTTCTCAATGTCAATGACAAATAAACCTCACACATACTTTTTCATGCATCTTGGTGTTCACCAGCTGGTAGGGTGTGATACCCTAGTTTATGTTCATATTGCATGAGATTTTTTCAGGTGGTTTCCAAAGATGCTTAGCTTCCAAAATGAGACAAGAACAGTAACACCACAGTGGTTTGAATTGGATTGAAGAGGTTAAAAGATGTAGTGAACTTGGCAAAATCAGTTTTGTTTCTCTGGTAGTGGTTCAAGTTGCTCATAGGTAAGATTTGTACAGCTTAAGGCTTCAGTGCAAACTTTTTCTAGAGTACCATCAAAACTAACCTAGTAAGAACCAGGAAAGGGACAGTAATTTGATTACAGAAGAAAATGACTTGCTTCAGAACAAGAATGTTTTTTTTATTTTCTTTTTTGGTTTTTTTACATTTAACAGATTATATATTCCCAAATTCAAATCCTCCCTGGATTTTTCTTTGTTCATATGCCTGTGCATATACTTCTGTGCAAGAAAGACATTCACAGTCCAAATAGTGAACTAGAAATCAAGAGATGGACTGCATGTAGAGTCTGCATTAATTACCCAATGTGTGGGCAGACAAGGAGACGACAGCGGGTTCGAGCCAACAGTTTTAAAAGTACCTTATGGACTTAATTACCAAAGTTCAAAAAGTCTTCAAAAGCCAATTAGAACTGTTATTTGTAATAGCTAAAGCAATTAATATGGAAATATAGCAAGAATGAGCCCTTTAGTTTGAGAACCCTGAGGAATACTTTGTTACAGGTCTTTCAAACCACTTTCAGAAATTTGGACAGAAAATTGAATGGGGATTTCCTGCTGTTGTGTAAGATAAACAGAACATTTTTCTGCATGAGTAACACACTGTAGTTACAACACTCTATAGTGAAATCTCATATCTGAGTGAAACAAAAAGTTACCGAAAAGATATAACTGAAGACCACTAACGTTAGTCATGAGCTAATGGCACATTTGAGAATCATTTACACTGGGAGATTATAATTGTCTTCTAATAACATTATTAAGGCTCTATCAGACAGACAAGGGCTCTGGCAGTGGGAAGAATAGAGGATTTAATTTCATCTACAAGATTTAGCAGAGGTAATGATGGAAGGATATGTTTTTGCTGTATCTAAGCAGTAATGCAAAGCATTTATTACTTTTTCTACAGTACGACGATTTTAAAAAAAAAATCTGAAAAAAAATCTTATTACTGTCTTTGTAGCCTTGAGTGTGTTACAGACCTTGTCTGTTACTTTGTTGAGTACAGCAGCAGCAGAAATAGAACACTATTTACAGAAATGCGTAGAGGTTATTTTCAGAAAAGGGCAGAGGTGTCTCCATACATATTTCCATCTGGGTTTTTTTCAAATGAAATTTACATAATTTCTTTAAAGAACTCTGAGAAAGACCTTCCAGCATTCTAATGCAAAATGAAGACATGGAACAGTATGCATTTCTTCAGGTATCTCCTTCAGTCGATCCATTAGAAGCATTGTGTTAAAATACATCAGGTTCTATCTTGTCTATGAAAGGAAAGGCAAATTGTAACTGTTGCTGTGGTCAGCTAGTATTTTCCAGTATAATCTGCAGGTTTTATCATCTGCTGTCTCTACATGACACAATGGCACATGCATATATCTGAAGAAGCACTTATAAAAAAACATGGAAACAGAATTAAATTCCATTCTTCCTGACAAAATCCAAGACAAAATCCACAGATAATTTGATTCGGTGCGTAACCTGGATTTCTGTTAACGGAGTTTGTTTGGGCAAAGGTCTTTGTTTTATCTAACTTAGCAAAATACTCTAGGATTTAAATGGTCCACATCATGATAATATTTTTCTGTACTTATTGCACCTTGGAAAATTCAATCTTTTAAGTTGTCAGTATATTACTGGTCTTGTAGATGTACTTTTTACTTTAGATGTTTGGTCTATATTAAAAATTTTCTGTCTTTGAATGATCTTCAAAGTTAGTAAGTGACTAGCACCAAAACAGGGAAGATTGTCACTATACAGCACTGAAAAGCATGTACAAAATATGCTTGTAAAATAAATAATAAATTGTTGGGGAAGATGAAAGTGTATCAGAGAAGTTTTGCAAATATGAAGGTTTAGCAGAAAGTCCTTTAGAAAGGAAAGCAAGTTTTGATATAGAAGAGCAAGAGAAGTCTGAAAGAAAAGATTGCTGAGAGAGTTTTTACTGAACAAAGGTTGTGATGAATTGGAAAGAGATTTTATGACTGAGAGCAGAGGATAAGCTAACTACAAACAAAAGCATGTTTTACCAAGCAAAGGTAAATCTTTAAAAAAGCACAAATAAATGGAGAGCATGTTTTTACCAAGTAAGAAGAATTTCTCCACTGCAGAAAAACATAAAAATAAGTTTTAAGTTTAAAATATAACTAACTCATGTAATTGTTTAGCTACTTACATAATATGGTAATATTAGTAGTTATGATAGGCTATAGGTAATCGTAAAGGCATTGTGTATATTGCTGATTGGCTGTCATGTATTAAGATGCCCAGCAGAGAAAAGTATATAATGCATTGTAACCAGGACAAAAGTGGCTTCAAGCATGCCTCTAGGCTGTAGGTGGCAGCTCAGATGTGAGGCTCTGCACCCACGACCCAAGATTGCTGTAACTTCTTCTATGCAATAAACAGCATTTTTAAAGAGCCACTTGGATGCATCTCTCGATCAGGCTCTTACAATAAATTGTTTTCCATGAATATATACCTATACATGTTTTCATGGTGTCATGTTTGAGAACACAAAAATAATATTTGGATCTTAAAACTAATTTCTCTGGAAGAAGAAATTAGACAGAAATGCAGACAAACCTTTTATTTAATACTTTCTCATTTTTCGGCATACAGCCTAACGTTCTCTTTACCTTTTTTCCCTAAATAGACTGAGAATATATGATGGAAATATATCTTGAGGCATATCCTGAGCTGGCCAATATAGCCACTATATCGGGGTTTATATCAGCTGAATATTTGGCCCATTCTTCTGCATTGTGCTGTGTTTCATTTCTCCAGCAATGTTTCCTTGTATTCCACTGACCACGTTTGTATAACTATCACCATTTAAAGCATACAGATGGTAATATATAACCCCTTTAAGAACAACAACATGAAAATTTGTTGCTTCGTGTGCACATCTAGGATGAGAATCCTCAATACAGCGCTCTATTTTTTTCAACCTATGCTAAATGCAGGGATTAAAAGTTCCAGTGTAAATCACATTCTGCAGGGAGGGGATGCTGTTTACATGGGAGATGTGCATTTTAGTGGCTCAAACCTTAGAAAGTAAACCCACAACAAGAGAAGATAATTAAACACCAAACTGTGAGGTAAAAACAAGGAACATGATATTTCATTTCCAAATTTCCTGTGAGGAGAAAGAATTGACTCCCTGTTCAGTTATTAAAAGAGTGAGTTTAGGAACTCAACAAAAAGGATGCAGTAGATTTTATGCCATATGAAGAGAACCTTGAAATTAGGTACTGAGATCTTTCATAACCCTCTCTCAGCATTTTTTATTGGTTTCCTTGAGTTACTTACCCAGAACACTGGAACTAATATATTCCATTAATTTTGAATTAACTCTCTTCATCTAACCATCTACATGGTTTGGTTAGTTGTCTTCCTAATGGCAATGAATTCTTCCAACTGCTCATGGTAAATCGCCAGTATGTTTTCAATGTGAATCCCATGTTTACTTTTCTAATATTGATGGGAGCAGGAAAAAAAAATCTCAGGGCGTTTAAAGGCATAGTGATTTCTGACAGTGAAAAATGTCCATTCCTCAGTTTTTCTATGCTATCTCTGTATTAACATTCAATGACTATACACATTTGTTGCAAATATAAACCAGATGCTGAACCGACTCAGGTTTAAAACAAATCTCAGAAAAGGATTATTTTTTTAGTAGAATTATTCCATTTGAACTAAAACTCCATGAAATGCTATAGTGGTATGTAAGTGATGGCAAAATACAGTCCAGAATAAGAATGAAAAGCCAAGGGGAAGGAAAGAGGTGGGAACATTTCACCTGGAATTGCAGCCAAAGTAAATTATTTTATAGAAATTTGGCTTTTTTTTTTTTTTTTTTTTTTT
>VYXF01011503.1:31112-76709 GCA_013397295.1 Polioptila caerulea | reverse complement strand
TTTTTTTTTTTTTTTGTAATGGTGTTAAAGAAAAAATGTCCATCTAAAAGAAATTCAATCCAGGATCCTCATCCTTTACTAGTGATGGTTTAATACATATCTGCAGAACATCTTGATGTAATTAAATCTCATAATTGTCCTGTGGTGCACCAAGTCCAATTCCTATTTGTATAAATTGGCACTTCTTTTATAAACGTTTCAGATGAATAGTGAAGCCCTTTTTGTCATCTCTGAGGATATACATGATTCAGCTGGTAGCATATGTAAATAAAAGTTTGAGCAGTTGCGGACATTTTGAATTACTTTTCCAATGACTTTTATAAACATGAAGTCTTGTAATTCTGGCAAAATTCCATGAGATGCTCAGGCAGTTTGCAAATCTTTGTAGGGATTCTAGGTTGCAGAAATGGCTCCTGAGATATTAAAATTCTCTTTTCCCAGCCCCGAGACTGAAGGAGCAGTTGAGAGTCTTCGGCTCTGGTTTCAAGGTTGTTTATTTTTCCTTATCTGTTACATTCTTTCTCTGACCTGCTGAGCTCTGTCTTGCAGGCCAGTTCGCGGCACACTCCCTGCCCTTGGGGTGGGGTTAGATTTTGTACTAAAAACTACGTGTACTTTATTTACAGTAATTTCCAATACCTATCACCTATGTCAGACAGTCAGTTTCTACTCTAAGCCAATCAACAGTGCCACCAACACAGCAGGAAAATGGAGCAAGGAACAAAAAGGAAGAAGCTCAAAAACCATGAGGATCCTCCATCTTGTCTTCACTTACACCATTCTAACAAACCCAAAATCTACTTTTTCACCCTGTGACAAACTGTTATTCTATTCAAACTCTTGTGACTTGTAATTCTTCACATAAAGCTGGTAATTTTTTCCATGGACTGAAATCCAAGCCACAGGCATCTTTGACTCTGTGCCAAGGTCTCTGAGCCTCCAGGGCATTCAAAGAAATGTCCTGGGTTCCGACAAATCTTAAACATAATTTTTCCTTTCAAAATTACAAAACTCAGAAAATATCATTCTATTGTTCTAAACTGGTGCAGCAAATAATTTTCTGAATCATTGAACACACATAATTAAACATGAAAAATAAGCAAACAAGATTTTTGAAGCTCTGTACGTTCTGAAATTGCTATGTCTAAAGGAGCATCAAAAACAAGGTATAAAATCCAAATATGATTTTCTTTGCAACAGGATTTTTTGCACATCCTCTTGATAGTGATCTCAAATGAGCGTTTTGAGAGGGAACAGTCTGTCTGCATTTAAAGGGAAAGACTACACCGAAGTCTTGTATTATACTGTTTTGAGTATAAGAACATCTGCATCATCCCACCTTGTATCCTATCATTATAGGGTTTATTTGGTTGATATTTGTCTCAACATTGGTTCCTGGCACTTCTGTTCTTGATTATGCTATACAGTTTGTTGTCATAATGTGGTAATACCTTACAAGAAAAGTTGCACTTGGGGTTTGATGAAAGCTCAGTAGTGGGTATTGTTACATAGTTTTATGTGTATGAGCTGTAACTCAATCTAATGTTTCTAGATGAGAAAAGCTAGAATATGACAGACAAATTTTATTGAAGGAATGGAAACAGTTTAAAGTGATTGCTTTCCAGACCAAGGTCACATTACAAATTTTCCCAACATTTATTTGTTTATCTTCTTTGCCAAATTAACCCTGCCTTCTTTGAACCATCTGTAATACTCTGAAGGCCGTGTCCTTCACTGATGAGATCATGGATGAAATTACCATAATGCCCCTGTGGAAGAATATAATAAAAATAACATTTTGGTAGCATGTAAATATTTTCACATTTTGAAGCCAATGTGAAAAACCTGCTTCTGGCATATCTTACAGTAAACGGCATCCTGAAGAAAGATGTATTCACCTGTATTTACTGCAAAAATTAGGAAGTGAAAGCCTAACCAAGCTGCCAAAATCTATATATAGTAGAGGGATAAGCCAATTTTTTCCAAATTCTTTGCACCAACTTTAAAGTGATTTTGTGCTGTAATATTCAAACTAAAATTCCATATTTCATGGATAGTCTTAGGTCAATGAATAAGACCAGGTTCCCCAAAGCCCCATACAGCCTGGCCTTGAATATTTGCAGGGATGGGCATCCTTCTCTGGACAACAGCTCATGACTCTTACAGTCACCAAGTGTTCCACGTATCTAACCAAAATCTCTGCTCTTTCAATTTAAAAGAATTCTCTCTTGTTCTAGCATCATCTACCTGTGTAAAAAGTCACACTCTCTTTTTTTATAATTTATAATTTTTACACACTTCATGTTCTCTATAGAATAATTTCCTTTATAACGAATGAGTTCTTATTATCTCAGTTTTGTTTAATTTTGCAAATTTGATAACTTATAATTTTAATAGGTCAGATACTGATCATAGCTTTATAAGGAACATGGAAATACTTGACCCAACTGGTTTCTTCAACAATATTGTAAACATTTACAAATTATTTCAAAGTTCTGGTAACTGTATCTTCCTTAATTTAAAAGTATCTGTTTTGCTATTTGTTTTCTGGAAGAGAAGATAACAGTAACTGTGGATTTAAAAAAAATTATCAGACAAGAAGATAAGCGCTAATAAGGTATTGTTCAGTCTCCATGACACAAAATAGATCTGTATGTAATTCAGTAAAGTCATTCATTGATGCAATAAGCTCTCAACCTGCAGTCCTTAGATTAGGATGTGTGTAATTGAAAAGCAAAACAAAGCATGTGGACTACCAGGGTGGCTTTCTTTTATATTGTTTCTATGACTTAATGACCACTACATTGTATTTTAAAGTAAATCAATGGTTCTATTTCAGAGAGCACTTAAATAAATTTGGAGTACTGTGAAATGAGAAGATAGATTAGTCTCCAACTCTCATGAGCAATCAGCTTAAGCCCTGAAGCCTGAAATGTGACTATTCACATCATTGTCTAAGTTTGCATAGCAACAAATTTTAATAATGGTTGTAAAACTATCCATTCATTTATTAAATCTAGCATCCTAGATGACCTTCCATGGAAAATTTTCTCCACATGTTGATTATACTCTGGGTTAGGAAAAATCTCCTTTTTTCATATTAAATCTGCAGTTTATTTTTATTATATGTCCCCTTCTTTCATATGATACACTCAAATTCGCTCTCATTAAACTTACTGGAACCTTTGCCTATGAGAGTACCCTTTGTAAGTATTATGCATTTATTTTTACCTGCTTATTCTGAAATCACATATAAACCATATAGTACCAAGAAAACTCATTTCTCTGAGTTTGAGTCACAGACTATTGAAATTTTTCATTTCAGTGGGCTCTGAATTACATCCTTTTTCAGGGAATAATCAACAAAATTTCACATAAACTTACTTAGCTATCCTTTTCCTATCTCAGCTAAGAAGATACTATGTGAAGTTACAAATTTAAAACTGACTGACAAAGAGCAGTTTCAAAATTCAGATACTCAGATACAGCAAAAAGATGGCTTTCTTTGTTCTGAAAACATTCCAAAATAAAGAAATTATGGAAAAGTTATTGAATTAGTTCATGGATGTGAAGAAGATAAAAAAAGTTGAAGATGGTTGTGAAGTAATTTGATTTCTTAGCTCTTTGCTTCACAGAATAAATTGTAATATTTTATCCCTAGTATGCTCAGTGACTTCAACCATGCGAACTCTATTTCTGTCTTTACTTGAAGGAAATCGCCAGATCCTGTTAGTTACCCAGCTAACACCAAGCTGAGCATGACTGTGCATCTCCGCACTGCACCAGAGAGTGATGAGGGCAGAGTTAAATCATTCATACACTCTTTATTTCTGTCTTAATGAATAACATTTACTTCAGTAACATGGGGAATAAAATCATTTTTCTGGTTAAAAAGGGCTGACATGAGCTTGTAGAATCAAAATCTAGACAGATCGCAGGATAGACAGCAGAGCCATGAATGAGAATTCCCATCAAATTGTTAGGGTCCCGCCAGTGTAAAAGAAGTGCAATTTACAGAATAACCTTTCTGTGTTGGTCATTCGTTGATTTTTCATGGAGATTAGCAGAAATATTATTGAAGTGAGAGCTTTATTCCTACCAGTTCAATCACTGTGTAAAAGTGACTGCACCAATGCGTACTCTTAGTCTGTGGCAACTGAATTACAATGTTTAACTCTCACTAAAGAAAACTAATTTTTCTTATCTTGAAACTGCTGACTTCTAGGCTGTACAGTCCTAACAGCATCTTTACCTGTTTTTGATTTAAAGTATTTATATATTATATATAATTATATTATTTGGTCTTTAAGTTACAGAGAGTAGCTTTCAGGAAGAACCTAATACATTTTTTATATTTTAAGTTGTCCATCTATTTCTATTAAAAATTAGCATACTAATATTGTATAATATAGAATCATTAAGTACAAAACCAGAAGATTGGGAAAATGCAGGTAAGTAGTTTCAAGAAATATCATCCATATTCTCACTTTCCATAATCAGATAATTTTTCTTTCATATTATTGGCAACCTGTCATAATGTGAGGCAATAGAGGCAGTGAGTAGTTGAGGAAATTGTTGTTGAAAAGATTGCTGTTGAAAATGAATCACTTCTGGGAAGCCATGAGTGCTTAAAAACCATAGTATTAGTTTTAGCCAGCCCAAATTCAAAATTGAGCACCCATTTTTTTTCAGTAATCTTTTATATTTTGACGTGCTATCTTTTAAACCAAGGTCTGCATGTTTTTGTTACCTATTCCAAATGCTTAAAACCCTGAGGGACTGCTTGAAAAAATAGTATTTTACTGATATCTGACTAAATAGATCAAGCTGAGTCTACTACCCTCCTGAGTCTGGAAGCACACTTTATATTTCCATAACCTCCTGAGTCCACAGTTCAATAAAACCTGGATATATGATATTGTGGTACACACATTAGTAAGGGTAGCCTGAGCAGTACAGAAACTGAGAAGGGTAAAGAAGTACATTCATAAGCAGGCAGTAAACAAGGGCATAGCACATTCACAGACAACAGCTAGTACATTCATAAACACTGAAGTGCTATTTGACCCCTAAGGGACTATGTAAGCAGCTTCATGGGGCTACATACTTACTACCTCTGAATGATTTCCAGATTTTTATGAATATGGTGTAGATGGTATATAAAGTTAAGTCCTACTACATTCAGTTTTGTTTTACCTTGGATGCTTCTAGAATTCTGTGTAACAATATGATGCACTTTTAAATTCTAGGTGATCGATAATCTATAAGAATTTGTGTTTACAAGCAGGAGATAGATCAATGATAAGAATAATGGTCACAAGTTTAGTATGTAATGTTGAAAAAAAAACCAGAAAAACACTGCTTCTTGCATTGAAATGTTGCCTTCAGAAAAAAGAAAATCTGCGAAGAGAACAGCCAGAGTTGAAATTTTATTAGAATGAAGTGTTGCAATATTTCACAGAAAACACCAACCACACTGAAAAATCAATTTTATTGTGTTTTGTTAAGTAACATATAGTATTAGGAAGATTACCACTCTATTTTTAACCATCTTGTGAATATACTCTATGATTTTCAGGGGAAATCCCTCTTCCTCACTCCCAACATCTTGAATGAACTAAACTGTTTAGCTGTAATCTAGGCTGCAAACTGATTTATTAATCAAACAATGATAATGTGATAAATTCGACCCTTTTAATTGTTTATACTGGACTGACATAAGCCCTTCTCACTTTATTTCATATCAGGAAAAGTTTTGTTTTCCAGTGCAAGAGGTTTCAAATACAAAATGAGACAGGTCAGAGCACAGTAAATATACTTACAATAATCAGTCTACCCTAAGAATACCCAATACAAGAATATCCAAATGCTCTAATACTTTTATCCTGTTGAAATTCATGAAGGATCACATCTTAGTAATATATCTGTATATTTGAAGCAAGGCAATCTCTGGACAGCAAACTTCAGCCCCCAAAAAAGATGAATCTTCCAACGATGACACTCCCAACAGACTTGAAATTCATTCTTACAAACAGGCTGGCAAGTGATGGATTGTTACTTGCAAAAAGGAAAGTACAATAGGAATAAAAACACCAGATACTAGTACACTGAAAAGCAAGTTGACAGAAAAGGACCTAAGGCTCTTGGTAAATGCTAAGTTGACCATGAGACAGAAATGGGCCCTTGTGGAAAAAGAAAGGGCTAACAGGGTCCCAAACTGCATTAGACAAAGCATGGCCAGCAGATCAAAGGTAGATGATTCCCCTCTACTGAGCACTGATGAGGCCACATCTGGAGCACGGTGTCCAGTTGTGGGCTCCCTAGTACAGGACATACTGGATGGGGTCCAGTGAAGGGTCACAAAGATGGAGCATCTCTCCTATGAAGAAAGGCTGAGACAGATAGGACTTTTTTTTTTTTTAATCTAGAAAGAGCTCAGGATGGATCTTATCAAAGTATACAAATAACTGTTGGAGGGCTTCAAGAATATGGAGTTGGGATATTTCCATGACATCTCCCAGCCTAGTGCAAGGACTTTCCCCTGAGCTGGCCATAATTACTGTGAGTTTGGAAGAAAAAAGATACTTTTTTTTTAACACCTAGCTGGAGCAAAGAAAAAATTATTTGCTTAAGCAAGATGTGAAAATAATGGCTTAATTATTTTCAGGTTGTCACATTTGGACATCACATAGGTAAAAACTCATTCTATTATAAATATATAAACCCTAAATATTAAGCAGCAGAAGAAATTCTCACAACAACCAAACTTGTGTTATGTTATGGCTTTTCCAAAATTCCAGATATAAGTATCTTTATTTTCTCATATTATGTTCAAATGGATTTTAAGCTCCTTTTTATTACCCCACTCCTTATATTTTCCACTTTCAGTCTGTGAAACATTTGTATATAACAATGAAGTAACAATTCTTTGCTTTAAGATAGGATTTTTGATGCCCAGGAAAAAAAGAGTGGTTGGCAAAGATACTCTTAGGACTAAATTGTTTGTGACTCTGGTGTTCAAACTATTTCTGTGTATAATGGAAATCTGTCTTTTTAATTACACCTGATTACTTTTAGGATAGTTTTGAATGGTTTCTTATCATTAAGTCCAGATTTCATACTTTGTTTTATTTACAAAGAAAGCTGGAATAACATAAAACCATAAAATTATAGGGATCATAGCATTTAGACATGGATATTTTTGTCTTGGTTTTATTTTTCTGCTGCTCTCACCATTAATTTGCATGATACATCCTTTAGTTGCATCCACTGACTGCCCCCAGCTAATTAAAATAAACATTTAATGAGTGTATTTCATTATTTCATATATGAAAATGTACATCATATACTTTACAAAGATTACAGCCACACCCCCTCATTTGATTAAAAAAAAAACTTCATCTTCTGAATGGACTGAACAATGTCTTTATTTCCATTAATATAAAATTTTTCTGCTGTCAAAATGAAGTTCTGATGCCCTATTTCTCTGTGATGTTCCCTATCTTTCCATTTCAGAAGACCCATGAAGGACTCATATTGCATTTATCCCCAATAGGAAAGCCTCCTTTAAAATCAAGAAGAAGAGTAACTCTCTTTTTACTTTAAAGAGAAATTTGGATCCTGGTGAGCACAAAGTGATTTCCTGAAAGGTTATAATTCCACAGTTACTGAATGTGAGATGTCCTTGTTTTGGCTTTTGAGGTAGTTTCTGGAGGATTTATCCACCAATTAAATATGCTGATGCACATGTGTTTCTCTTATCATGCAATACGTTTATTATCACACCATCTTTTACATTTAGCTAATTGAATATGGTTCTGGAAGACAAAAGTGTTTATAATGCATTGTTTATACAAAATTTGTTGCTGCCCTATTCTGTGATTCATAAAGCAGTCGCCCACATCGTAGAAATTTTTGCATGTCTGACCAATGACAGGCCAATGTTAGGCTAGAGGAAGAGGAAGATGGAATTCTGACATATTAATCTGAATGAGCAGATGTTTTATCATATAAGGAGGAGGAGAATTTTTCTTATAGACCCGTGTCAAGTGACTCAGAAAACAAAACTTGTACTTAGGATTTACTGTATTATTTAAAGGTATTTCATTTTTCATGATAGGTATGTAGATGGTCTTTGCCATGTGCAGTAGCAAAGGGGAAGAGTCAAGATTTTGTGGGAATCTACTCTGAAAATATAATCTACTGGAATTTTAAGTCCCAAGTGTTACACCCAGTAACACCACAGGTTAATTAATAAGCACACTGACTCATATCATTGAAAGACATGACCTGTGCAATGAAATGTTTGCATTTGGATTAAGACATTTCACGAATGTGAAAAAACTCATGAAGATTGGCACATATGTTGGAGAAAACCAGAAATATACTTGCACATGTAATTATCTTAATTATTCAGTGTTCTTACAAGTGAAACCTTTGTACCAGATATCTGTTGTGTAAGCCCGAAAATTGAACCAGTTTGCAATCATATTTGGACTAACACAAATCACATTGTATTCTCATATTCATGCCTGAGGTATGAGGCATATCCTGTTTTAAAAATTGAACTTTGTTCTTGTTTAATTAGGTTTTTGTTTATTCTGTCTTCCTGTGTATTGCATATCAGTTTTCTGTTTCTTACTTTTTTATTTTTTAAATCATCCATACCTCTTTCATTCTAGAATTCTATTAAAGATTTGCATTTTTCATTCTTAACTTCACACCAAGATGTGTCTGAAGTTTTTATTGAATACCTTTCTTCTTATAAATTCAGTTGCTCTACGATATTGAGAGGTTAAAATTAATAGTGACATGTTTCCCTTTTTTATAGAAAGGCAATGCAATACACAGAGACATATTCCTTGCTTTCTTAATTTTCTCCAGGATTTACTCAACTGGAGATTGAATGATCTGGTTTTCACTTTAAGCCACTTTATCTCATAATTGGAATGAGAATTCTCTGTTAGCAACATTGCTTTTCCATCTAGATAAACACTAGGATCAGATTTCCTCTTACTATTGTTAAACAAATTTACCTCCTTAAATCTTTCAAAATAATGCACATTTTCTAGACTTTTAATCAATCTCATGCTTCTGCTTTGAACTTTCTACAACCGATGGACATCTTTCTAGATCTCTAAAAAGGGGATAAAGCTTTACAAGTGCAGTTGCATGATCGCCAGTTTCAAAGATAATGTATCCTTCCTAATTGATAGTCCTCTATTTAACCTTTCTTTAGACCTTTCAGCTATACCTCTGTAGTGAGAGCTAATGTTTGGCTTATTATTTACCATGACCTTTCTAATCCCTGACAGAACCCTTGCCTCCTTGGATAGATTTCTTACTTTCCGGCTCATCATATTAGATAGAAGTTGTAGATTTATGTCTACCTTATCAAGCTGTCTGGATTAGTCTTGTTTGTGGGTTGGTTTTTTTTTCTGTTCTCTTTATTCACGTCAGCTGTCATCCATTTTTCATCTACTAACTTTAACAGCAAGAATATATCAGATTTTCCTCATATAATTTAAAAGAATTAACCAAAAGAGTATATAAATGGATCCACAGGAAGTGCACCTGTTTCAGGACGATTCCTTATTAACAAATTATTTTGGAAATCTATCAGCCAGTTTTATAATACTTTAAATGTACACCATGTTAGTTTTGTATCAAATGACATAGTTATGGGAAAGCATATGACATGAGTGTTACAGGAAGGAGAATGAGATTTTTTTCTTTTTCGCCACACAGAGCATTTGTTACTCTTTTTCAATTAGTCAAAGAAGCACCTGGGAAAAATTACCAAAAGTCACACCATGTGTGGCAGACAGATTTCTGCTTCTAGTTCATTTGTGGCTTAAAGATTTGTGATAGCAGTTTTACACGACCCAGGGTGAACCTCCATTAACTGATTTCCTGGAGGAGTAACTAAAAGGAAATGATTTGCTTTTTTGGTCTCTGCTTGGAGTTTACCTTAAGTCTCAAAGGTGAAATGAATAAAAGTGGAGGAAAAATACACAAAGCTAAAAATAACATAGAATCACACATTTTCTTTAGTATTTGGTGCGTATGTAATTTTATGGGATGGAATTAGGCAGCACTATAATTAAACTCATTCAAACCCCATTGGAATATTTGGCAAAGAGAACAAAAACAGTTTCTAAGCCTGGTTGTTGGGGGCTTTTTCGCAATCTTGGCCTTCTAACTTAACAAGAAGAGTGCCTTTGTTTCAAATTAAAATACTGCTACAACTTTAAAGATTTCCTCTTTTTATAGGCACTTCACTCAAACAGAACTTACTCTAGTTTCCAGAAACAGTGCAACTACATTTGTGCTCTGTAGGCTTTCGACTAGATCCTGGAAAATTATCTTTATTTGTTTTCCTTTAACCAGCGCACCTCACTCGCTCCATCTGCACCTATGTGAGAAGAACTGTACTCTGTTTGAATGGATGTGGTGCATGGATGTGCGTGTTTTCCTTCCCCCTCGTTCTGAGCTCTGACTGTGCTCTGTTAGCTGGAGGGAAACTTTAGAAGCTGTATCATAGTTCAGGAAGCAGGAACTGGCTTTTGATAAAAGGCTTCCTTTTTCTCCTCTGCAATACATCTGGGGTCTTTCACAGTTGATTACTGGAATATCAGTTTAATGCAGCATTGACATACAACTGAGAACTTTAACATTTTAACACTGGAAAGAAAAATTTGCTAACAGTGGGGATATTAATTAGAAAAAGGTGGCTGCTCTGGTTAATCACTAGTCCAAATGTTCCCTAAACTTGTCACCTTCTTTCAACTTTTTTTTGGGAGGTTTGCTTAGAAAATGGCTTAAAAGTCAACGAAGCAGCTTGCAAGAGAGACATTCTGCTGCTGCTGCTGCTGCTGCTGCTGCTGCTGCTGTGGCTGCTGCAGACCAGTTTCCACTTGAAACTCCAGATGGATCATATTGGCACAAATTCCACTGGACTGAAGAGCTCTTTCATACTTATTTTTCTGCACAAACATGAATATATTTACAAGTGAAGGAGCAAACTTCTGATTTTAATCGCTTGATTTCAGCAAGAATTTTTTTTTTTTTTCATCCAGATATAGTTCCCTAATGAAAATTAAGTCCAGGAAATTATGATGTCTAGAAGAGAGATAAATAAAAAAGAAAATTTAACTTTTGCATTAAGTTCTCACAATGTTTTTGAACTTTCATGTTTTGCCGCAGAGCTATAAATACGTCTGAAGTATAATATGCTAGAAGTTTTTATTTAATATGCATTCTCATCTTTTTTGGCAAAATCAGAGAAGATGTTCCTGTTACTATTAAAATAAAATTTATATTAAAATATTATAAAACGGATATAATAGGAAATTCCTACAAACAATTTGGGATCAAGTTATTAGTCTTCCTGTTGCTGCTTGAATTCTGTCTAGAACATGTGCAAATGTGTGGAGGTTTCTGTGCATCACCCTCAATAGGGATTGAAAATTTTATTCTGAATCATGCAATTCAGTTACAAGTCCTTAGGATTAGGAACTAGTATGTTTGATTTTTCCCTAATTGGATATTTTAGCATAAATATGTTTTGGAAAAGAGAAAAAAAAATGCCTGAATTCGTAATCAGATAAATACATCTAAATAATCTTTACTGCAAAATAAATTGATGTTGATAGTTGATGTTAGAATTAATTTGAAGTATATAAAATCAAGTTTTAGGAAAAGGAATAAGGGATTCCTGCTCAAGGATACAGTAAACCCAGGCATAGTACCAGAAATATTACTTGATATGTAGAAATGGGCTGGAGAATCAGAAAATGAAAATGTATGGAAATTCTTCTGTTGGAAAATATACATTATAGGAAACTGAGTTGGTTGCAGATTGGGGAATTAGATGTACCAAATTCAACTCCATGCCTACTTGTGCATTCAAGTGTGTATTCAAGTGCTTTGTTGAATCAGGTCAGAGTGTTCAGTCCATGCAGGCTTAAGTCATTCCTCATTAAAAAAGACATGACTCGTTAATTTTAACGGGCTACTGGATGTCAACAGGGGGAATATAGTTCTGTCATGGTTGTACCTCTAGTATGGACAGGGAATAGAGAAAGAGCTTTCCCTAAAAGAGCCAGAGAGATTAATTAATAATAATATTAGCTTGTATCTTGTTTAGGCAGTATTTCTGAACAGGAGAAGTTGGTTGAAAAATCAGGATTTGTGTTTAAAAAAACCCCAAATTATACTTCAAATTTTTACTATTTTATAAATTAACCCAAATATATTGGAACTCCTTGTAAACTGGAATTTCTGCCTTAAAAATAAAAAAGAATTTTAAAACTGCAGTTACTTAATTGCAGCCTGAATCATGTTGATTTTATATTCCTCTGTTGGCAGAGGTATTTCTGACAAGAGTCTGCATTGAGTTGCTTCCATAGTTCATATTGGCAGATCAAGGAAGAGCTTTAATGCAGTGTGCTGGTTTCAGCTGGGGTAAGAGTGAACTTTTTTGTCAGTGCCTGGTGTGGGGCTATGTTTTGGATTGGTGCTGAGCACAATGTTGATAATATAGAGATATTTTTTTTTTTTACTGTGCAGTCCTTACACAGAGCCAAGGCCTTTTCTGATTTTCGTACTGTCATGTTGGCAAGAAATTTTCGGGTGCATGGTAGGTTAGGAGGAGACACAGGTGATCCCAGGTGACCGAAGGGATAGTCCATACCATATGACATCATGGTCAGTATATAAAGCTGTGGGAAAGAAGGAAGAAGAGGGGACTTTTGGAGTGATGGTCTTTATCTTCCCAAGTCACTGCTATGTGTTATGGAGCCCTGCCCTCCTGGAGATGGCTGAACATCTGTCTGCTCCTGGGAAATAATTACTGAATTCCTTGTTTTGCTTTGCTTTTTTGTGTGGCTTTTGCTTTCCCTATGGAATTGTCTTTATCTCAACCCTCAAGTTTTCCAGCTTTTACCCTTCCAATGTTCTCCCCAATCCGTCTGGTGGGAGAGTGAGTGAGCAGCTGTGTGCAGCTTGGCTGCTGGCAGGAGTTAAACCTCAACACACAGATTTCCTCCATTTTTCTGAACGAGCTCTCTGTCTCATTGTACTCACAAACCCATAAGAAAAGAGAAAATGTTGCTATAAACTCCAAAGCCTTTTGTATATATGTAGTGCCTAGATTCGTTGCTATGACTGTACGGAAAATTGTTAATAACTTTAAAAATAAACTGAGATTCTCTGCATACTGTTGAAATATCTTTCAAAATTTTTATCTTGGATAATTTAATTGAAAAGTTCATGTCACAACTTTACAAATACCTGCATTTTATAATGGGTTTAATGATGAAAAATATAGTATTTATTAATATCAGGATGAAATATTAAAAGGTCAGTCAGACTTGGAATCTGTGAATCACACATTTACTCTGCATTATATTTTTTGTTGTTATTGTAGAATTACACTGACTGACAAAAGCATTGGTTTTCTTTCTTATTTAAGATTTCTTATCTCAGACTTTGATTCATATCTCTGAGGCATAATTTGTGCTTTACAGTCAGTCTCTAAAGGATTTTATTTCACATCTGTGGTTGAGAAAAAAAACAGAATTTAGCTGAACTTTTAGTGTTAGAGAAAGTGGTCATTCTGGATTAGATTAATCTGGTCAAGATTATCAGAGAGGTATTCATTAAGGTCTCAGATGAGCAAATTCAAGTATATACATATGTGCATCACTGTTATGCAAAGCATTCCCTGTAGCATTTAGACATATGTCTAAAGTTGAAAAGCTTTAGCACTTTGTACAATATAGGGTACCTACTAAATTGATGGCTCTATTGTCTGAAATGGTTTTCACCTCAAACATTTTTGAAAGGTTATACCAACCATTCTAGTTTGTTATCCAACAATTTTGTGGGCTGCAAAACTACTAGTGCAGTAATTCTTTTTTCTCTAAAAAGGCTTTTTCTTCCTTCATCAACTGCAGAATAAAAACATAATCACACTTTAGGACCTCTGGTTTATTCTTCTTTTTCCCTAGAATTGAATTCTTATTTTATTTCTATGTATGTCTCAGAGTTGCTGTACCCATATGAAATACTGAAATGGAAGGAGATTATCAAATCCCTTCAGAATTCTGACTGCTTCTCCAATGCATAAATAAATAAATATAGCACAGCTCTGCAATGAGATGGTTCTGATCTTTCTGATTAAAAAAAAAAATAAAGCCATCAATTAAAACGAATCACAAAGAATATTTGTGATAACTTTTCCCAATGTTTTTTAAAATTATACCTAAACAAGCCATCCGATTATTACGAATTATTATAATTCATGAAAGCAGATTCATTGGGCCCCTTATATTGTTAAGTAATATGTTAGCAAAGTCAACAGAATGTGAAACACTGGAAATTTGAGGTCCATGATTTGTAAGGATTTATGTGAGAAAAAAATTTCTTCAAGTTTTTCTATAATTTTCTTGAAGCAGTAGTCATATACCTCTGTCTTTAACCTTTTTGTCCTTTCATAAATTGTTTTTGGTCATATTTTAAGGATATTGGTCCAAAAAAATTTGTTATACTAAGGTTCTCTAATTTATCTGTGAAGTTTTTATGTAGGAGTCAAAGAACGTAGGAAGACTAGTAACCTATTTAAGACTAAAGTACATCTGGTAGATGCGATTCCTGTGTTTGCATATGAGATTTGTAAATGGATAAGGTAGACAGAAATTCAATGTTAATGCAGGCTTTGCACGTGATGGGAAAAAGTCAATGGAGTGGCACCTTTAAGCAGTCTAAACTTGGCACAAGAACATTAATTTCAATAAGTCATTTCTGAATAAAAGCCTCAGAGGAGAAGAATATCCCAAATCTGCTGTATGTATCTTCCTTTCCACTATATCCTCCTTTTCCCAATATGGCTTAATGACTATAACAACCATGTCCAGGCACTGCCCATCTTCATACAAGTGTAAAGACTCTCATGTTTGCCATCAGATTAAACATGAGGGAGTTTCTCAGATCAGGGTGGTTGCAGTATTTGTAGAACTGTAAAACATTGTACATGCGTAATATCTGCAACATCTGAAATATTTTGAACTCATGCCAAATTCATGAAATTGGATGAATTTTACTTAAAAGAAATGAAATTGTTTTCTTGTGATATTTTCTAAGTTACATATCTATACCTTTAATTGTTTTGGAAACATGCACTTCTTCTTTCACATATTCAACTATCAGCATAATGATTTATTCTAAATTTCAAGAAGCATTTCAGTAGACCTGAAAAGTACATTGGGAAGGGAGCATGCTTTTTCCTCTACTGGAAGGAAACAATCCTTCATGGTTTGTTCATCACATGAGGCCATAACAAGGCCCTACCCCGTATATTCCAAAATACAACTACTGTCTGGATGTTTCTCCTATCAATTTATTATTAACCATTATATTTCATGCTCTGATTACTCAGAATTAATATTAAATTCAGTGTGATATATTTATCCTTGCAATGACTATGTCTTGTTACCAGGACAAAAATCTTCCTAAAGAAACCTACTCCATTTGAGGTACAGTTTTATAAGATGCAATCATTCAACCATCATAACCAATAAAGTTTATATTGAATCACACAATTAGTAATAAACCGCTGAGGTTTAAAGCAAAGTATTTCAAATTGATGAAAACTGTAATTGCTTAATAACTGCAAAGACCTAATTATGCTGACAAAACAATTACAATCAGGTACCAATCCTAATATCTGTACCAGATGTCTTAAGTCTTGATTTTCCTTTGGGAATAAAGTTGAATGAGGGAAATGAAAACCAAAGACCAATTTCTTCTGACAAGAGAGCTTCCTAGACACAAAATTTCTTTTAAGGAATATTATTGCTCACAATATAATAGATATGAAAATTAATCATGAAAAGGTTTTGACAAAACATAATCATGACAGAATAAACTAAATAGACAATCTGTAACACTAAGTTAAAACCATTAAAGACGGCATATTTTTGGACAGTATAATTTTCTCATTTTTCCTTAATTACCTCCTTTAACTATGTTTTTTTTTCTGTTAGAAGTCTGGGGATAGTAGACAAAAATGTGTTGCAGAGACAACCTGCATTTTTTATAAAGAGACTTTACTTTTTCAATGTGGGATGACTGCTTGGGTCTTGCCTACATAGCTATACAACAGACTGTAGATGAATCCTATAGAAATTCTTAAATGCATGTATTTTTGGGTATATTCACAATAAAGACTTTCTGAAATTGATCAGAGACCTTAAAATAGGACAAAAACCTCTGAAACATCAGAGTTAGATCTGACTTTCTGTTCCTTTACATCTTATTAAGTAAATAATCTCAAATAATCAAACTTATGTTAATTTTATTTTTGGAAGATGTTACAATTATTGTTTCTTAATTGCTGAGATGGAAATAATATAATTCATGCACTTGCTGGCTGACTTTTTGGCTGGAAGTAAATAATAAAGGCGGTTTTACTGACAGACAGCATTACCAAGTTTTATTTGTAAATCTACCTATCTGCTTGACATTTATTGTGACTTCTTTTCTGACTTTTTCATTTGTCCTTATTCTCTTTATGAAAAAAAAAAAGGGCACCTAAAAATGCTGTGAAGTAATTTCCCTACACGTCATGGAAGAAGAATGAAGACTGTTATTTTTTATTATGACAAACTTACATATACACATGCTTTTATAAACCCTTCACAGGCTCAAGAACATATTTAAATCAGCTATACTTGTGAGCATCTGGAGAATTTCCAGATTCTCAAAATTTTTTTCAGACTTAAATTGGCTTATTTAAGAAAACATTTTTGCCTTTTATTCCTTGCCTGAGGGAATCTGTAATCAAATTCACACAAATATAGTTGATGAGGCAAAGAAAGACAGAAGACGAAACTTTCTTTAGCTGATCTTCATGAAAGTTTTATGTGGTATATATGGATTTGAAATGAGTATTTTACTAGAAAAAGAAGTAGAAAACTGCTCCAAAAATATGTAGTTATGATCATGCATTCACAATCATATAAGTGGTTTTAATATATTGGACTCAGATGTTGGTTTCTTGGTTTTTTTTCATTCCTTTTGATAAGACAAAATATAAGAGAAGCAAAGTTTGAAGAAGGAAGTTTCTCTTGCTGATATTGCATGACAAACTAGTAGGCATGTTCATTGTACACCAAAGATAATGTTTAAATTGCAATACGTGTTTGGCTATTACTTTTGAATATGATCCCAAATGTTAGCATTTTTTCTTCAGTAATAAATGAAATGGCTACCTTCCTTGCAGGAAAAGTTGAGTCTGACTCAAATCTCAAATACAACTAAAATGAAAAATGCTTATGACCAGAAGGACAATATTACCAAAGGACTGTCCTTTAAAAAACAAAATAAAATTCATGCATCTAAATGAAGAAGTTACAGTTGCCTAAAAATTTCCTTTAAGTGTCATTGCCTTCACTATACAACTGCCACTAGGAAATGAAGATTGTTCCTTCCCAAGTATCAGCTCAGTAGGGCAATGGAATGCCAGATTGAGATTTTATAATCAAAATAGACAGTGTTGCAGATTTGTCGTTGTAATAAGGATCCACTCCTGAACTACTGTTCTTGATATCACTAATATACAACTGTGGAAATAGGCACATGTATGGTGTAATTTTTCCCACTGAAAATAGCTGAAATTGGTGAAATGTATTGTGCCCTGAAGTGTATTATGTCTCTTTGATGAGGAAGAGGCTTGGAGATTTAGATAAAAATTCAGGTATTTGTAATACACAGGCATCTAAAACTAGATTTAATAACCTCACTTTAATAATAATATTTCAGATCACATTTTCAGCATTCCTGTGAGAGCAAGAGTTTGGCTTTTCTAGCCAAAGTTGTATAAAGCATTCAGATAGGACAAAAACTGTATATATCCTAACTCAATTTCTGAAATTTCATGCTATAAAGAGCCATCAATCAGTTGCACTGTAACAAGGCTATATAGTCAAGTCAAAAACCTCAACAACTGCTGTAGTTTCAGGTGCAGATCATCTAGATCTATAATTCTTCTTCTCTGGCAGTTGCTGCAACTGAATAAACTCTTACGCTTGTACATATCAGACAACTAGAAGAGGAAAAAGGAATGAAATTACCCCAGAACCAAAGGAAGCTTTGTCAGAGCCACTGAAGTTTACCATCAATGATAAAAGTAAAATTAGAGGGATGGGTTTTCCATAATTATGAGGCAGCAAGAACATTGTGACACATCTGTCAGTAGGCATTAAACAGCTATTTGTGATATACATTGATCATGAGCACAAAAAGTTGAACTCTGCAAAGCATGGATGAAGTATTGTCTTTTTTCCCCTTTATAAATGATCAGGAAATAGAAAATGTTTGATAGCCTTCTGGTACCTCCCAACACTCCTAGACACACAGGAAGAACAAAGAAATATATCCCTACTAGTCTGCTCAGTGTCTTGGGGAACCTTTGGTCAAAAATCTTGTTATAGACAGACTCTCTCCCATGTCTGTGTTAGCTGAACTATACTAACACTCCATGTACTGGCATCCCAAATCTCTTCCAATAGTTCAATAATTTTCCTTTACATTCCAGACAAAAAGGAGCCTCTGTGAGCCTCTTTATTGTTTTGGATGCTTATTCAGTCCACATTGTGGGTGAGTTCAGGACACAGCTGAACCATTTCTTCTGGCATGCAGAGCAAGCTTTGTAAGTTCTGCAACTCCCAGCCTCTGTAAATAGCAAGCAAGGAGTTGTCCTTGTGGGCAAGAAGACAGGATTCCTCTCTTATTCTAGGTAATGGAAGAAATGGATAAAAGAGAAAACCTTTAATATAAAGGTAGGGAAAAAAATAAAGAAGGCAAATTATAATAATATAGAGCCTAAACTAACTAAAAAATTTTTACCAGAGCAGTATCTGTCCCTCACCCCTTTAAGAGTGGAAAGCATAGGGTTTTCAGCATGAATTCTTTTCACATTGGACTTTAGGATTACAGCATAACCCATTCTCTCATAAAATATATGCTTAGGTCTATGCTGGAATACTTCTGGTGAATAGGTTGTAGGGGAGAGATTGCAAAAGTGCTTAAACAGGGGACATAGCTCTGGGACTTTGAAGAAAGAAATCATCACAATCATAAGTTTATATAAGCAGACACCAAATCTTAATTCTGAAACTAATTCAATGGACCACAAACATCCTTTGTATTGAGATTTTAATATGGAATAGGAAGAAATACATTATTTCACATCACATCAAAGATTATGTTACAGCAGCTCATTGTACTTGATTATGATTTTATTATATTGTCTGATAAAACTAATGCATAATAATCTGCTCTTGATAAACCAGTAGCATTTTATTTTTGCCAACACCATCAATGCAAACATCATCATGTTACAGAGATTACATGTTTATGCATGAACTTGTTATGTCACAGGCAGATTTGACATCAGAATAATAATCTATTGACTTTAAATTTCTGAGAGCTAACCCAAAGTTGGGCCAGGGGAAACCTGCCTGTGTATCTAAGGCGTATCTCTTAGGGCATTTCTTCTGTTGTGAGTCCCGTGACTATTGCTGTTTACAATTGTTTCAGCTGTTCTTGCATGATAATATTTTTAAGAAAAAAAAATTTCACCTTCCTTGATATTTCTGCTATAGCCTGCTGAAATAATCTACCTTGTTTCAACATGACCTTGGCAAATACTTCTCATAAGTCAGATATAGAGTGCCTAATAGTAGCATTGTTGTAACAGGTTGTAACAGTTATATAGTAGATACCACTTTTGAGCTCTGTTTTTGGTTCTATCACTGACTTTCTGAGTGAAGATGATTAAGCTCTACATTCTCTGCTTGATTATTCAAGGATCCTACATTGTAGGCTATAATAATGAGCAATAAATGAGTAATATACTCATTTTCCTTTCTCTTTTAATTCCCATCTGTTTCCACTTTTTAACTGATATCTACTGTATATGAAGAGAAAATTGTTGTGGTTCAGTCTATTTTTTGTTTATTTTTTTCTGTGGTTCTGTTTGTTTCTCTTCTTTCTTCCTTCTAGTATATGGATCATTGCTGGGATAGAGTTAATTCTCTTCAAAATACTTTATGTAGTGCTATGTTTCATATTTGTTCTGAAAAGCTTTGCTAGCACACTGATGATGTTTTAGCTACTGCTGAACAGTGCTGACACAATAACATCTGCTTTTCTGCTCCTCATGCTTTGCTGCCTGTGCGGAGGCTGAGGATCCACAAAAAACACAGACAGGACAACTGACCCCAAGTAAGCAAAAGGATTTTCCATACTTTATGATGTGCTCAGCAATAAAAACTGAGGTAAAAAGAAGGGAGGGGGAGATGTTCTCGGCGAAGGCATTCATCTTCCCAAGTCACTATTATGTGTGATGGAGTCCTGCATCCCTGGAGATGCCCATAGGAAGTGGTGGGTGAATTTCTTTTCTCACTCTCACAGCTTTTGCTTTACCTATTAAACTGGCCTTGGGAGTTTTCTGAATTTTGATCCTTCATTTGATTCTTTTCCTCTCACACTGTGGGGAGGGAGGATGAGTGCCTGTGTAGCTGTATGAGGTTCAGCTGCTGTCTGGAATTAAACCACAACATCTAAGCACAAACTCGGGTGTTATTTATCTACTTCTATAGCAAAATTGTAAAAAATTTTATTATTTGGTATCTTCCAGTTCTGTGTGAACAAGAGCAAAAAGATAAGAAAACATGATGAATTCACAAAAATTTTACAGCTACAGTAAAGAATATTCAATTATTGTGGTATTAGTATCACCAGACTTATGAAACTATACCAATTTTTCTATATATTGTAAATTGGTCTAAATTATCATATTTTCTGAAATCCATGGTAATTTTAAAATATCACTGAATATTATGCAAAATTATAAGATATGTTCTTAAAATTTCTTCTGTTCTGTGACTCTGTGCTATGAGTTTTGTCTTTAGTATTGCAACAGTGTCAAACTTTCTCACCAGATTTTCATTCTAGACATCAGATTAGCAGACAACAAAATCTTTCTTTGATTTTCAAGTGATCTCACTAAACTACTAATTTCCTTAAAATTCTATTTAACAGTTTACTTTGAATCTTCAAAGCAAAAAAAGGAAGAGAATTATAGGAAGATGTCTGGATGCTTTCAATAATTTTTTTCTCTTCCATAGGAAGGGAGAGAGATTGTCATTGAAGTTTCAGCCTCAGAGTTAGATTTTGCATGCCAATTTCACTTTTAAAACATACATGAATTCTTTGTTTTTAAATATCCCTATAGCTTAACAAGGATTCATGCTTTTCCACCAGGTTACAGTCAGTTATGAATTGTTGAAGAAACTTGAGAGCTTAATCTACCTGCCCATTTACTCTTGATTCCTCCTTCTTTGCAGAGCTGCTGTAAATTCACACACTGAAACCTAAAAGCACTCTGTATTCAGTACCTCAGTACTTCCCAGCTCCTTGAAGCTAAAAGCCAAGCCCAGACAATTGGTGTCCCAAATGAGCAAAAGAAGTGCTTCTGCCTAGTTTGTAACTGAGCACTTAACCTAAGGCGGAATGTTCAGGCTGAATTTCCTATGTTAGGACCACAGGGGACATGATGAGAAGGTCTGCAGTGGAGAATTCAGTTTTCTGTTTTACAAGTAGTCCATTTAATGACTGAATCAGGTAAGACAGGTGCAACAGACAGCATTTCCTGAAACAGAGAAAAATTGCAACCGTGTTCATCAGGCTGCCCTCAAGAGCGGTGCTGAGGCACCTTGAAATAGCATGCCCTCATCACATGAACATTTCTAAACAACCTGTGCTGTGTCCTGACATAATGCCTGAAAACCTTCAATATAAAATCACAGCACATTCCATTTTAACCTATTAATTACTTAGAATCTACTTCTTTTAGTCTCATGACTCTGGTTTTTGTTTAATTATGGATATCCAAGCAGAACTTTCTCAAAACTCTGAGTCTTTCATTTGATTCCCAAATCCATTTAAAAGTCTATTAAAATATATGTTCTGGAGTTCAGAGATTAGGTGTTTCCTGCAAAATGGTGAAAGCTATGCCCCTGATTCACCAAAATACCTAAGCTTGAATAATATAACACAAAACATTAAGCATGAATAATAACTTTGAAGATCTAGATGAATTAGATATGCATTTAAGTGATTTATTGGGACATATGCATAATACTCAGATCTTGTAGAATAAAGCTCCATACTATATATATCTACACATACATAACATACATACATAACATACACTGTGAATTTAAAAAATCAGTACTGCAATTTGATTTCAATTTACTGGTAAGACATGCTTGGTATAGTTGTACTGACTGTTCTGCATACACTAGTGTAGGTGTATTTATAACAAAGTCCAGAAATGGTTGAAGGCTTCTGCCAGCAGTCGTTCACTTTTCATGCAGTAACTCCAGCTAAATCTAAACAAAATGAATATTATACTTGAGAGCCTAAATTCAATAAATTTTCCATTTCTGGGTGTACGAAATGAAGTGAAATGACATTTCTATCAAATCAAGACAATGTGTTGTATAAAGATATTCTGAGAAACAAGTGAAAGCAATCACAAGAGGATATACATTATGTTGGCATCATACCAGGCTGCAGTTTACATTTGGCAATGACACACTGAGGTTTTGCAAGTATATCAAACAATACATTGCAATATTTTTCTAAATCATTTTAGCTATGTCTGTTTTTTACCTCCTGCAATCCCAGCTTCTCAGCTCAGATGCAATATTATTCAGTTTTTATAACATCCCTTATGCCCTTTATCATAGTCTTGCTTACATGCTTTACTTGGTGAATGTGATTTATTTAAGAAAAAAAAAAAAAACAAGTGAAAGAAAGACATTTTCACATTCCAAGGACTTTGATATCTAATTTTATTCAACTAATTTTCTGCTTCTGTCTACTCTTTAGCTTACAAAATCTTCCTGTTGAAGATTTATCATAATTAATTATCCATATTGAATTATATTTTTAGAATCCTGCACATTCTTTTCAAACAAATATGAACCCATCTGACATTTGATAATGGCTTGATCTTTCTCACTGGAGTATTCCTATATTAAACTTTTCCAGAGATAGCAGATGGGGATTTTATGTGCAATTTACATGATTTTCAGTTAACTGAATTATTTATTGTCAAATTATCCAACAAATTTAATCTGCTGTCTTCTGAATTATTCATGACCCAGTCATAATTTCTGTAAACATTATATAATTTTTATCAAATAATTTGTACAAATAAATATCAGCTTTCTTATTATTGTACTAATTTTTCAAACTTACTTCCATCTTCGTCTCTGGAAAACAGGGACAGAGTTAGTCCCTGAGAATGGCACCTGGTGATGGCACAGTGTCACTTGTCGGAGGTTCCTCTGGAGGCATAGAACAGGAAGCTCAGGTGGTCTCAGAGCATAGGATGCACTGTTAGGGGTTTAGGAGAAAAACAGGCAGTGCAGCACGAATCCATTTCAACACAGCAAAGCTCACTGGTCATGTGCATTGCCCTCTTTTAGAAACACTTTGCTTCGCCACAGCGTGTAACCAGGGAAAGAGTTAGGCTTACATACAGGTCAAGAAGCAAGAACAAGAGTCATTTCACTCCCCACAAAAAGGAAAGCTGAGAAGGATAAATTTTTGCACTTCAAAAATGGGGTGAATATCTATCCGTTCAGATTCTATTTCTAAAACAATTGTTTTAGTGTTCTATTTTTAGAGAGCCCTGAAAGAAAAGATTATGTTTATTTTCCTTAGTACTTAAAACACAGTCAAGAAATCAAATTGAATTTTTGTTAAAAATAAGAATTTAGAGAGGCAGAATAATGAAATAAAATTATGCCAGGAAACTTCCTAACACAACACCATCCTTCTACATGAGATAACCCCTTAGGACTTAGTTAACAATCTGGAGAAATTACTGACTTGGCAGAGGTCTCAGTGTATCTAAAAATGGAATTGAACTTTTGCTATAATACAGGGATTTCAATCCTGCTTCACATCTTCAGAAAAAGCAGTAAATTGAGTGCTTTTTAAAATTATTTTTAAAATCTATTTTTTTTTTTACTTTTAAGAGCCCCATAAGATGTTGTTTGATTAGTTTTGTTTGTTTGTTGAGGGAGTGGGTCTTTCTTTCAAACACCACTTTAGAGAGTTTTCCACTATTAAAAACTTCACTGATGACCGATAAAAAAGCTGATAACATAGTTTAGTACATGGTACTGCTTCCATTTATCTCAGTAGAATTTTTTCTCTATCTGTAAAGTCCACAGTAACAAGACCTCAAATATTAGAAAGGCTTTAATTTTAAGCTGCTTTCTGCGATATAAGATGCAACAAAATTTATTTTAATTATCTCAGAGGCTACAAATGTCTTTAATTTGATCCCTTACCATTGTACATCAGATTCATTTAATAAGAGAGTGTCTGAAATCCATTAAATTATCTGACATAAATTTTGAAAATCTTGTGAATCAGAGTTAAACGCAACTGCTCAACGCAGCGTCTCTTTTCTTCACTATCCCTAAGGAAGAACTTTATGAAAATACCTGTCAGAATTTAGAGTTCCTGCTACCAATTTACTGCTTTAACAGTATACTTAGGTTTTTTGAGTGTGACTGTGAATAAGACTAATCTTTATACTTCTAATGAGCTGTTCTTTGTAAATAATATTTTCATTTTGAAACATGAAAAGAAAGAGAAAGAGTTTATTTTATAAATTTTCAGACTATAAAAGAGTGGGAGAACTTTTGAGGAAAAGTTTCTTTTTGTTTACAACATACTACATCCAGGCATAAGAACTAAGATGGCTCCAGTTATTTCCTTTACTTTTTTTTTCTTCACCTAAATATATAACAAGAAAAAAAAATCATCTGAAACTGTTGAATGGAAAATCATCTGGATAAAGTTATTTCATTTCTTTTAAGTGGGAATTTATTTGAGCACAATCATCCTGTAACACTGTGTGTGCTGATATGTGCCATTGAGATTAGCTAGTTTTGAGCTTGGTCAGACTTATAAACACTTTTCAAGCAAACAAGGAAGAAAAAATATTTTTTTGTTTGAGGTAAAGTGAAGAAGGTCATGGTACAGACAGACTGGGTGTAGAGTAGCAAGGAGAGTACTAAACTGCTTCTCTTTTGACCCTACACTTTTATGCATTAACACTGAAATTCTCTTCTATTCTGTTTTCTTCAAAGTCTTTTTCCTGCCTAGAGTAGCAAGAATGAAAATAGCCTAATTTAAAAATATAACATAGAGTTTACATCATCTCCATCAAAAAAAGAATTGACTTGACCTCTCTACCCATAAATTACAAGGGGAACCAAACTTAATTTCATATATTATGTTCTCAGCTTATGATATTTTAGTGTGGCAAATTCTGCTCTAAAAGGGTATTTTACTGAGGTCAGAGCTGTACACTCTAAAGACAGAATTTCCAAGTGGACAGAAGTAGATTTAGTTCCCAGAAAAACAAGGTTTTCTGCTAAAGTTATAATCTAGATACACCTGGTTCAATTCTCCATGATTCAGCTTAGGGGTAGCCAAGATATACAGGCTCTGCAATGAACATTCACATCATTTCTGATATGTGGGTCTCTGATCCTATCTTGTCATTGGGATTCCACTGTAGCTATTAAACTAATTGGGTTTTTTTTCTTCCTCATAAGAGTGAGGAAGATAGAGACAATATTTGTATGGAGCAAACAACTTTGGAAGACAGAACGAGAGGAGAGTCTCAAGCTGCGCCAAGGGAAATATAAGTTGGATATTAGCAAAAAGTTTTTCATGGCAAGAGTGATTAGGTACCGGAATGGTCTGCCTGGGAGGTGGTGGAGTCACCATCCCTGGATGTGTTTTAAAAAGAGACTGAATGTGGCAGCTGGTGCCATGGTTTAGTTGAGGTGTTAGGGCATGGGTTGGACTCAATGACCTTGAAGGTCTCTCCCAACCTGTGGTTCTGTGATTCTGTGATACCACAATTAAAAAGGAGAATTCAGAATTGGGGAAAGTGAAATAGGGATCAAACATGGAAGGGAAAAAAATACTGCAGAAACTAAGACAAAGCTGATTGCTCTGAAAAATCTGCTGAATAAATAATAATACAGAATAATAATAAATAATAATACAGAATATATGACTAACCTACAGAATTGAGACTAAACTATTCACACAAATTATAGTTCAGTATGATGCAGATATTCACATTCCCCAGTGGAGTTCTCAACATTACTATCTAAGCCTGGAAAAAGAAATTCAGATGAAATAATAATTATACTACAGGTTTTGGAATAAATATATCAGATCATATCGAATGACCTCTCTTTCCCTGAGAAGGATCCCCTTGGGTAAACATATAGTAATATAACCTTGAAAATGTTTACTTCATCTTTTCATAATTTCACTGACTGTCCAAAAGATATTGTGCAGTCCACTTGCACCTGCCAGCACAGCCATGGGTGTGGCAAGGTGGACTGTCAGATGCCCTGTTCTGCACAGTTTCATAAAGCAAGGCAACAAAGTTTAACTTCCTCAAAATGCTGTGGTGATCTTTTCCTCAGTGACTGACCTTTACTTCTTTTACCTTGTTTTTCCTAAACATCTTACTCTCCTCAGGGGTCGGTGATGCTGAGATGGTTCTTGTTAGCTGACTTCTCTGTCTCAAAACTTTCAAAGTGCTACCCTGGAACAGTTTCACAAGCTGTGTTCATTGCCACATACAAAGAATGACATATATTGGAAAACAGTTTTAATTAAAATTCAATTTAATGTTGTCATTTAATTTAAGCAGCAGTTGGCATTGTTTTTTACATTGACAATGGGAGAGAAAGACGTCAGAAAAAGAAAAATGGTTGCTATTCCTTCTTAGTTTGCCAATTGAGCTATTGACAGTATTGACATTTTAAATCTTTTTCTTTAGCTTTTAAAAAAAATGGTAAACAAGAAGTAATCTGTGAATAGGATTGGTTTTCGCCATTAATGTCATTAATGCCAATGTCACAAGATAAGCTTCTAATTAAAACGCTGGTAACAAAAACACAGGTTCTCTGTGCCTGAAGATGTATTTTTTTGGCAGAAGATTACATAGCATTCTTTATGACTGCTGCTTGAGAGAAGCGACTGTAGTTTCCACTGGCGTGTCTCTCAATTTCTACTTAACAAATAAAAAAATAGGAATACTGCTGAGCACAGCATGACTTCATCTAGATACAGCCCTTGATCTGGTTGCCTTACTACAATTTAAAAATAACCTTGGCATTCAGAAAAAAAAATTAATTATTCAAACTCTGTTTGAATTCCTCTTATATGTGTATATGCCTGCTTCTATTATTGCTTCCACACCATCATCTTAAAAGGGCTAATCACATGAGGAGTGGATTAATATAATTTTGCGGAAAACGTCTGTATCATGGACAGCTACACCTGGGATAAACCTCTCAGGTTCTCTTTGTAATTAGTAGAAAGAGAGAGATCCCCTTGAATGCCTCTCATCTGCCCTGCTTTCATGAGAGCATTAAGAATGGAGTGCCTGAGTATACAGTGCAGAGAGGACAATGCAAAAAGTATGATGGGACTTGGTATAGGTTTCAGCTATTTTCCTCCTGTTACTGACAAGTAACAGGAGGAAAATAGCTGAAACTGCTGAAAAGCTGTGTCATGTTATCCTCATGGGCTGATTTCATTGGCAGCTCTGCCTATACACCTCTCCCAGCACCTTCAGGGTGGAGCATAGTTATATGGAAATCCTACATCAAGCACCATCTGCAAAAAGACCCCAAGCTTAATTTTAAAAACAATAATTAAACATTCTGAAAGATCTAACATATGAAAGAAGTCTCATTATGAAAATTTCTGAAATGGGTTCATGCATTGGAGTCAGACTCTTGGAGCCACTCAGGGCTGCGTGCTTGTGAGATGCCTGAAGAACAGCAAGAATCCCCTACAGGGAAAGAAGTGGTATCAGAAGCACTACAAAATACATTCAACATGATTGACTACTGATTACATTGAAACTGTGAGGTAGGTAAGGATGCAGATAAGAAAGGGGAAAGGAGTGGTACTGTATAGGTACAGCTTGGGTTATACTGCCATTTTACCATAGTTACAAAAATGAAATCAAGTGATTAAAAAAATTGTTTTAATTGGGATTTCTTTGTACTTTGCAACATGAAAGCAGTAATTTGTGATACTAAGATTAACTGAAATGCTTTTTTGTAGTATAACATGTATTTCAGTCATTGTCCATCTAAACAAATATTTCAGAATTATATTGAATTGCCTTTTAGGAGAAGACCAGCTATGCCAAGCTGCTTCTTGAAGTTTAACTCCAAACTCCACTTAGATCAGAGGATACAATTTGGATCACTTTACAGTTTTTATAGTAGTTGAAAAGATTGAAAAATCATCAAAGAGGATGCTAATTGCAATAAAATTAAGTGGCTGAATGGGTTAGAGTTAGGATACAGAACTCTGGGAGAATATCTACTCTGATACATCCTGCTGGGTAAATACTTTATTTCTGTGTATTAGACAAACAATTTTTTGTACATTTTCGTTATGATTAATAGTGTGAAATTCAAAGTGACCCAGCCACGGACCAAAGAAGAGAAAAATGGTTCTTTCCAGTTGTTAAGGGTATAGTTTAACCTAAGAATAAGTTATAAAATTAGTTATGCAAAATCATATGTATGTGAATTCTGGAATATATATATATATATATCTATATATATATATATATATCTCACCCATTTTACCACTACTGGAAAGAATGAAAAAATAATTTTCTTTTTTCTTGAATAGCTCTGTGAAGTAGGTAGGAGTTTTAAGTACAGTCTTGGTACTATATAAGTGCATATAAGTGCTTCAAATAATTCTTTTCAATTTATATTTCAAGCCAGAACAGTGGAATTAATTATTTTGTGCTTCATGGTAGATTTTTCTATAAAAAATTTTCAATGTTCCTTTAAGGAAGGGGTTTTTTTCTTTAATTTACTCTTTTATTAAATTTTCATAGACATCTAAGTGAACCTTATACTAAATTAAATGAATGAATGCAAATGAAGCTTAACTCAAACCAAACTAGAAAACTGTTTCTGGGCAGTTTTAGAGTAAAACAGATGTATATTGAACAAGATTTCAGTAAATGATAAAAACAAGACAAAATTCCTTTCAAGTGTGGACACAAAATAATCATCTTCATCCCTTTAGATTTTTTCTAAAATTTGGGGTACACTTCATGTAGCAAACTTCAGAGAAGATTTAAATATATTTGGAATCATAAGACATTTATCAATAAACATACCATGTACTTTATAGACCACATATAAAAATCTGTTAAAAATCTACAGACTATGATAACATCAGGTAACTTTTAGACTGACAATATAAATGTATCTCTTTTGTCAAACAAAACCAAGAATTGAAGATATTCTTAGTAAGTTGAAACATCAGCCACAGGAGGCTCTTTTCCTGGTCCAAGTCTACATTTGCAACAGACAGATATTTGACTTTCATGTGACAATCTTACAAACTGAAATTCTTCTTCAGTACCACTGATATTAATTTTACAATTTCACTGAACAGTGAGGACTATGTATTTTTCATAATTCAATCTCCTCCTTAAAAATATTTGCGCAAAACTTTATTCATTTACAGAGCTTCCATAAGCTGCATGCAAAACTCTTGCTTGGGATAAGCATGAACTTGTAATATTGCCCATGAGTCTATCTTACCTCTCATAAGTTTCAGTGAGTTTTGTTCCTTCTGTTTTTAAAATTGTTTTTAATATTACACAGGTCTGAAAAATAATAAAGAAAATAAATTGAAGAAAGACAAATTTCTATTCATATGTAGTCCTGCAGAAAGAGAAATCAGACTCTATTCTTAGTAGTTCAAAAGTAATTTTTACTGTGGTCTGCAACCTCACATAAACATTATGTTGAAATACTTTTTAATCAAACTTTATGTATTAATTAGAAGTGTTGGCTGGTTTATGCTATTTTTTTCTTTAAAACCATTGACTTTTCAGCATTGTTCCTTAAAGAAATAAGAAAACAAGAATGCCTTTCAAATGGAGAGAAAAAAAAAATAGTATTAATAATTACATAAACTTTGTGGAAAGACATAAGAAAGGATTGGGGAAACAGCTATTTGTTCTATCAACCTTGAATGTCTCCTTAATTTTATGACAATCTCCTCTAAGCCTATTCTTCATGTAAATTTTATTTTTATCATATATAGAGCTGAGGTAGGAAGATAAATTAGAAATAATCCTTATATTTGAGAAATAAATTCTCAGACATATCTCCAAAAGACTTAATTTCTTGCAAGTCTTAATAGCAGGGATGGCAGAAGAACTTTGCTTTATGTTTTCAGCTACCAGGACAAGAAGGTCAGAATCCAGCCAGGTACTTACCTCTCTATCTGGATGTATTTATTTATCATCACCTTACAATGTGACTAGAAATAATTTGGGGACAGGTAATAAATTTTCTTCTGTTTGCTTAATGAATATTTCAATAATATTCTTGCCTCTAAGTTGCCATATTCTATTAAAAAACAAACAAAAAAATATCAACAAATCAGAACAATAGAAAGGAATGTTTATTAATGATGTTAACCATAAAAGGAAGTTTGCAACAGTGCTGTGTTGCTGGATCACCACCATGGCTTCCAGCTCCCCTCTATTTGAAATTTTTTATTCCCTGTAGAGTTGCATGGAGCACTGGAAACTCAGTTTCAGTATAAAACAGTCTGAAACACTCTGCTTTTGATGGTTTAAAGAAGGAGATTGTGTTTTTGTGAGATCCTCTCAAAAGATATAATTATATTTCCATATATTTTCCAGGATACAGTAAGATGGGTGGTTGGTGTGGTTGGTTTCACCTCCAAATTCTCTGAGCTCTGCCCATGGTGATTTTTGTCCTATTTGTTACTCCACCACAGATTACCATTTAAGCACTGATTTGAATGAAAAGCATTTCTGCATATGCAGCTGTGATCAGTAAAAAAAGATATCCGTGCGTTTCTTTCTTAACAAATGTGTAAATGTCTACACCTACCTCTGAGAAAAGACCTGAACTCTCGTGCACTCTTCCTTTGCACTCCAAAAGGCTTTCCAGATACCAAATTCTTAGGGATCACTGAAGTCTCTACAAATTCCAGGAAACAAGAGAGAATGGCAGTTTTAATTTAATCTTACGTTTTATATATTCTTATTGTGTTATATGTAAGGGTGAGGCACTGAATTATGGGACAGACAACTACTTTAAATACATTTCAATAAATCAGTATAATGCTAAATTTTTCCTTGCTTATTGCTTTTTTCCTAAATCTCTTAGAGAAAATTGTTTTATCAGGAGACTAACCAAAGTAAAAGAAATTAAATACACTATTTCAAGAAAATTGATTTAATTTCTCATAAATCCCTTTGGAGACTATTGGGCTGTAATGATTTATTAAAAACTCTGTCCTTATATATGCCACACCCTAGATATGATGACATAGTTAAAAAAAAATATGATATGTCTGATTACAGAGGCTTGCCAGCTCTCTATAACCAGTTATGGATCTGGTTTGACCATTACACAGCAAATACTAACATCTGGAAACTTGGAGTTCAAAGGTTATTCTTCTCATAAAACTGAACCAGTATGATTCATAAAAACCTGATGTTGACCTTCAGTGTAACAAACTCCTACTGGTAATAATGCATTATAAAAAATGAGGCATCCCTTTCCTTGACTTGGTTTAATTTTGATTTTACTGAACTTTTTAATCAATTACCATAGAAAGAGGCATTAGAAATAACACATCCTTGAGATTATTATGCAGAAACTTGAACAGATATATTACTAATGTTTAACATATTTACATCTGTTAACTTTTATCATAAAAAAGCAAAATCTTTTATCATTACCTATGAAGTTCCTGACTTGTTAGATAATTCCTCCAAATTTCTTTTTTCTCTCTGTTGTTGCTGTTGTTTTTCTCATTTTTCATATTCCTCTTCCCAGTATACCACAGTTCCATTCCTCCTAGGTTTATAATTCCTGAAGGAAGACACTATAAAAAAGGACATTAACATGAATTAATTTTGTATTCTAGATCATGCCTTCAGGCTATGGGGATGTGCTGTAGGTAAAATTATTTCCTTCACACTCCTGCACAGCTGTCCATTTTGTAGCTCTGGATTATGTCCATGTTCTCATATTACCTCTGCTCTGACAAGCAGATGTGGTGGGCATTACACGTGTACCCCTACTCAATTCTCCAGGCAGCCACTAAGATCTGTACATTTCCCCTCTACATACATGTTATAGGAACTATGCTCCCTGGGATGTGGTAAACACCAGCAGCTATTGCTGGCACTGAATACACTGGCAGGTAATCTGGGAATTCCTGGATTCAAATATTGCCTGATTATAATTCTCCTCCTTTTCCCATCCTTCTTTTCAACAGTAAATACTTGTCTGAAATCTGACTTAATTTCCATTGCTCTTCTCCTTTCTTTCTCCGTACTTTCATTGCTCTTCTACTTACCTCTTCTTTCTTTCTCTTCTCCTTACTTTTCTTTGCTTTTCAAATGAGGAACCCGAGTAAGCAGAACTTCTCACTATTTAACAATGGGAATAGAAAATCAAGGAAAGTATCCATAATCACAGGACTAAGCTAGAAAACTATTCCTAACATAATATCTAGTTTGAGAGGTAATAATGAGCTTTGGGATGATCAGCAGGGAACAACCAATAAGCTTGATTTTTCATTTCTATATGCTCTCTTCCCTGTAGATTGTAAATAAGCATGAAGTCATATATTCAAGGGGGAACTATGTGGAAATGAGAACTATCATATGCTCCATTTAATTCTCATTTTAATGAGGCATATGTATAATTGCGTCGACATTAGCAAATTACATTTGCTGCATGGAGAAATGATTGATTGCTAGGTCATGCTAAACTTGCCTCCTTACCTAAAACAATTATAATAAAAGGAAACAAAACCAGAAGAGTTCTCTAGTTAATATCTATATTTATTTCTTTTGAGTAGCAAAAGAGTTTCGCATAAATGCATTCAAAGAAAAAATATTTTGAAATCTCAAAGTGTTAAACATAAATCTACATGAGAAACAAAAACTGTTAGATTTTTTAGAATGCGAACTTGAAATTCAATTCAAAAAGCTGAACAATTTTTTTTTTTAAAAAGCACTAAAAATGTGTCAGTTGTATTGAAAGAATTATGTGCTTTAACCCATCTTTGACTCTGTTTTACATTGTTGAATGGCAACTCCCTTGGAGAGAGGAGTTTAGAGCAGAAGTGCTGACTTCATTACATCTCTTCTATAACAGAAAGTCTCATTTAGTAAGTTTGGCAGTACGATTTCACTGTTTTGAAACTTTTTTCTTTTGACATGTACTTTCCCTAGCTAAAAAGATGTGCTAAGACTAATGAACAGCTGTATATTTTTTTAAAACATGCACCACGTGTCTGTCGCTTAGCATTTGTCAGTCTTCCATCATTATCTGTGAACAAATGTTCCAAATTAACTAAAGCAGGAGGTGCTGGGACAGTACAAGGGCGATCTGTGTCTGGGGTGCTGTCAGCTTCATTTGTTACAAAGCTAAATATCTAATGTATTTAAGCTGTGAAATTTTATATTCTCTCATTGTATCTTCTGATGGTCATCCTATATGATCTGACCTTATAGATTGTTATAAGTAAATGTACAAAAATACTGCTCCATAGACATGGTAACTGCATTTTTTGTTTTGGAAATTCATGTGGTAATAAATAAACCTTTGTGGTGTACTATGCTTCTTGTAAATTTATTCTTTTCCAAGTCAGCTGTAATTTAAATAATCACTAATTATCCACTTGATTGTTTTTTTGGAAAAACCCCTAGGTATAATCCTGTAATTCAGAAGTGTCCTGGTTCCAGGCTGGATGGGCAATGGCCAGGATCTGGAGGATATTCTATACTGCCTCATGTGCTTTTCTGAGGATAGGGGGAAGGGGTCACTTTGGGTCAGTGAGGAAGGTGGAGGGAGCGGCCTGCAAATGCCGGTCCCCTCTGGTACTGACGTGGTTATTGTTACTGTTGGTTTTCTTATTCCATTCCTGTTTCCAGTAAACAATTTTTCTCTCAATCCGTGATATTTACATTTTGTGCCTCCAATTCTCCTCTGCAGTGGGACAGGCAGGGGAAAGGGGGAGTGAGAGAGCAGCGCATAATTTGGAGTGCTTCAATGGGAACCCTGAAATGGGGAATAACATTCCTAAACCATGACAAGGAACTTTTAAGCACAGCAGAAGTACTGCTTCTAAGAGGTACTAAAGAGGTAACTAAGAAAAGCAAGCTCATTGTAGGCAGACTTGTGTTGGCAACATCAGCCTGTGAAAGTATGTGTGAAAATAGTGCATGTGGGAGGCAGTGGAATTAAAAAGATCAAAAGAAATAATGGTTTTTAACTTTACAGTAAGGCAAAAAACACAGCAAGAACTGTTCTTAAAAAAAAATAAATAAAAAAAATATTGTGGCTAGACCTTTCTTGATTTATTTTCAATTTAACCCCCTTTTACCTCAGCTTGCAACATGGTGATATTTGATGTTGTATAAAAGTTCTCTCTGTGCAAAAGAATAATTATAAAAAAGCATATGTAATGCCAAAACTATATTATATCTAAACTGTTTCCATTGTTAAGCAGGCCTTTTTATACAGATCTGCACACATTAATACCTTAATGTAAGCAAGTGTTACATATAACAGATCTCTTTTTTCATAATTTTGAAATATTTTCATTATTAATAAAATAAAGCTCCCTTCATTTGTTCATCCACTCTGCAATCAAGATGCAGTCCATATTTTCCAAGCTTGAATTTTATTTTGACTGCTTATTTACTGAATTTTCTTCAACCTTTCTATTTCTCATGCTAAATTTTATTGATTAATTGATTGTATTGTATGACTCTCAAATCAAATCTTTTCATTTTCTTTTTTTTTTTTTTTACTTGTTTCCCAAATTTATATTTACTAATATAGAAAAGTGCAAAATTATAATCTCCAGAGGTCCCTTCCAACCATAACAATTCTGTGATTTTGTGATTTATTCTCTTGGAGGTGAGCTTAACACATTTGACTAATAATAGAATTTAGTCTATTATTTTGACAGTAGCCCTTAAAAAACCCAAGTTAAATAGTCATTCTTTTTTTGAATTACATAATTTTAATGGCATTAATTATATGTCTTGCTTTTATATATCATATTATTGAGGACTATATGAGAGAAAGAATGGTTGAAGAAGACTTGAATTATCTTTGAACATAGAAAAGGTATTTAAGAGCCAAATCAACCAGTATCCTCAGTGGTAAAAATCTGAAGATATCCTGATTGCGGCCAAAACTATTTTTAAGTTCACACAATCTAGATTTAATATATCTAATATTGGAATCCTGATACCAGACAGGGATAACTTATGATAACATCTGTTCCTTTTCTTCATCACCTGCCATGAGGCAAATAAACATATTTTTCTGAGAAATATTTTTGTGTTGATCCCCATCCTTTATGAACACTTCACACTACTATTTGCAAAGTTAGTTAAATCTTGTCTTTTCAATCATTCTACAAAGCTAAACATTTATGCTCTACCCTGCATTGCCTATGACCCCGTTTTTATTGACAATCATTGTCAAATACTGCCAATGTGACTATAGCATGAGTTAAAATATTATTTTGTTGCAGGGTTGTTTGTCTCTTGTCCTTGGCCCAATCCACTGACCTACTCGGTTTCTAGAGTGTTTCCCAAACTGGCCTTCAAAGCTATTTCAAGATCTTCAAAATACCTTGAGGATGCAAATACGTAACTTCATTATGAGCTATTGATCTTTTCTTCAAATAAAAGCACTCATTAAAAATGTAATTACTTCCATTCTCTAACTTAGATTAAAATGAGAACTGTATTTTTTCTCAAGTAAAGGATGTTCTAGGATATCTGTCTCAAAAGGAATTTACTTTTCTATGGGGCTTTTTTTAAAAAACAGATGTATCAGAATATTTTCATTCCCTGTCATCAGACCTTTGATATTAACATTAACCTTTTTAAAAGAAACATTTCATATAATACATTTATAAAAATATAATTTAGCTCAAAATTTGGTTTTTTTTCTTCTTCCTCCAGTTTTTCAAAGGAAGGTGACTGCAAATTGCCAAGTGTACATCTGTAAGACCTATAAATCACTTGAAAATTTCAAAAATATTTGATGAAAAGATGGAAGTATGAGAGATTATTTGGTTTCTACAACCTTTTGGAGAATCAGTACTGAGTAAAAGTAAATGAAAGGCTGAATTCAGTCTTCAGGAATTCTGCTTGGCAGTGTTTGGAGAGGCAATCAGCAACTGAGTTTGGACAGGGCACACATAACTCCAAATATCTGCAGTGTACAGTGTTTACTATCTGTAGTCAAGTCCTTGGGGCAATTGTAGCATTCACTGGGATTAGAGACTATAACTACCCTGATATCAAGCTTTTCAAAACAGTTTGAATGTTTTCAAGAAACTCTGTATACTTTTCTTCCCCAAGGTTGCAAGTGCATTCAAAATCATAATGCTTGCAATCAAAAATGAATAAAAAATTCTTCCACTAAGCCACCCAACTATCAGTCTGCTAGTAAAATCTATGAGCTCCAAGCACGGTAGGAAGGGCTGTTGAAACTATTAAGGTAAAGCTAAGAAGAAAAGCATTGCTTCATAGCATGTGGTATGAGAAAACTGAGGGAATGAGTAAGAAGACAAATGAAGAATACTATGTGTAAAAGAATATAATGGTAAAGATAGATTTTTGTGTGTGTGTGTGTATATATACATTCTAATTTATTATTTTGTAGCTCAGAAAAGCTCTTGTAAGTCTTACACAGGGTAAAAATATTTTTTAACACCACAAAAATGAGAATATTAGAAACAAGAAGCTGATTTTTCAGGGTATGAAATTAACATATAATATACTACCATTATAGCTATAGTGATGGATTGATTCAGTTTGTTAAACTAAAAATACATGAGTTATCACACATAATGCAAAAAGTCTTTGAAAATCCCCTAGGAGTTTGTGAACTACTACAGGCTGCTCTTCAGGGAAATGACTGATGAATTTGTAAGTAAAAAATGAGTTATTGTTTTAGATCCTTTGGGAAGACAAAAATAGGATTCTAAAAACCATATTTTTAAAGTTTGAGCACTGTATTTCTGTTTATTATTAGTTTAACTTGATAGAGGCGAAAAAAGAAAAAGCACAGTGAAGTTGTCCACAGTTGTCTCCTTATTTGTGAGTCATAGAATAAATATGTTTATTCATATTTATTCAAATAAAATTATTTCAAAAGAAAGAACCACCACAGTTCTTTCTTCTGTTTTCTTATTAAAGTAAAATACAAGCAAGACTCTTTGTTAGAAACAAATATTCCTAAAATTTTAAATTAAGTAAAGCTTAAATTTGACAAAATCCTAGAATTCCAATGAAGGTGATGAAATTATACTGAGTTTGAATGAATGACCTGAGTGTTCACTTTTATTTCTTTCCTTATTATAATATTGTCTTGAAAACACTTAAGTGAGTCACAGTTTGCCTACATTAGAGTTATATAGCTTTGTTCAGCTTCAACTGAAGCTTCCCTAAAGTATTAAATTTAAGTTTTCCTTTGAGATTAATATTTTAACAATACATTTTTTCCAGTGCATTAGTTGCTACTGGAAATCCAAGATACTATGTCATTACTTTCCATTTATAAAAAACCCCAACCATTTTTGCAATTTCTTAAGTAATAACATAACAAAATCTTTTCATTATATACTTTGCAAAATGCTTTTAAAATTTATCAGAAAAAATCTCCCTGAATAAAACACAAAGAAAATAATGCATCAATAATAACAATGGATCCTGTCAGCTGGTTTTACATAAACAATAAACCTCAGAAGAGGAATATAGTATTATGGAGCACATACATTTTGCAGAAAGTACACACTGTGTGATGTTATCTGACAGTGTAAAGAGATTTACAATATAAATATGAGTAGAAATGTGTAAGCTAATCCACTGAGAGAATACTGAATGAAAAACTACATTAAAATGTTATCAAGGTATAAAGAAGTCTCCCACTCCGACTTAGTATGAGCTAGCTGGACCTAAATATTGCTTCCATTTTCCAATATGTTGCTAAATAACAGGGGACTAACTTAAAAATTCTCATCATGGGTTGGTCAATGACTTCCTCATTTAGACTTGGACTATGTGTAAGAACAAACATGTAAAGTTTAGTAAAAAGTAGAACTTGATGTACATAGTCCATGATTTGCTCTTATTACAATGCAGAAACCAAAATATATTCAGGATTTAAATGAACATTTGCCTTACCATGACAGAGGGTAGAACCTACCCACACTGCCTCTTAATTTCAATTATTCTAAAGTGTAGAAGGTGTAGAACTACAGATACATTTGTACGCAAATACTGTAATGAAAATTATTCCTTTTTTAGGCAATATTTTAATACTACATAGTGTATGGGTCAATGACATTTGTTTCCCAACTAATATTATTAACTAATAATAATATTTTTAAGCAAACTTTTTGAATGAGCTTCCTATGGATTCATAGATTTTTGCTCTTTGTAGTTTTTTACTGTAATTATTACAGGTTTCCATTAAAACAAATAGTATGATTTTAATTTCTAGTATTATATTTTAAAGTTACGTTGATTTTCCTTTGCTGCACTTCTTCCTCAGATTTTTTATTCCCTTTTGAAATTTCTATAATATTGTATAGATAGTAAAAGTCTGTACATCAGCACAAAACCTGAATGTTCCAAGTCCTTCAATAATACCAGTGTTTCAGTTTTCACCTTGTATGTGAATCACAGATTCTTTCAGGACCTCTATAGAGAATCATTACACTTAAAATACTTGTCGTGTGTTGTGAATTTTATGAACATTCTTGACTGGTTTTGGTGACTTTAAATGGTTTGTTTTGAATTAAAGCTAAGTTATTTTCATATTTTATAGATGCTTTTGGACTGTCTCTGTAATATCCTGGAGATTTTTTTATTCAGGTTTTTGTTACTTTGAATTGAATCTTTTGTGTTTAGCAATCAATTGTGTCTTCCAACTTAAAAAAAAATAGACTTAATAAGCAGGCACATCCATCTTAACTTCTTGGTAGACTTTATTTCTTTATGTTAATAGTTCTGTTGCATCTCCAGGAATCTGCAGAGAGAACTAGGAATGCCCCAAATTAGTTCCAGTCCTTTTGCCTTCCTTCCCTGGATTAAATGACTCAGCAAAACAACTTCTAAAAGAATTGTTGGTTTACAGTTCAACAAAATCCATTTCTTCTTTTGACTCTTATTCAACATTTCAGATACACTGAGGTAAGAATTGAAACAGTATGGCATGAGTTATCCACATGGCAGATCTCTTTTGAATGAGTCATAAAAACATCAGCTGTGATTGCCTGTTGGGGGTTGGGGTGCTTTCTTATAGAATTTTTTCCTAAAAGTTGATAGGAAGCTGATTGCTGAATGCTTGTGGGCACTTAGGAGTACTTGGAAGAGACAAAGGAAGTAGCTAAGTCCTCTCTCGGGGAGGTTTTTTTGGGGGGTTTTTTGTTGGGTTTNCTTGACTGTGGGGAGATCACACTGGCCCTCATCTGGAGCTCAGCTAGGAATGACTTTTGTGGGTCCCCCGGGAATTCAGAACCTGATCTCTCCCTGTCCTGCTGGGAGCTGCTGTGCCATTGTCCTGCACTCGCTGTTTTCTTCAGTTTTGCTCTGGTTTTCTCCACACCATTTCTCCGGCCTGCCGGGACGTTCTCTACAGCTCCAGCTACTGCTGCTGAGCTTCAAATACATCTTGTCCCTCTGGACTCCTGTTCGCTCCAGAAAGGTGCCCGCATTGAAAACAACTGTGACTGTTTCCTAGTTCTGTTTGTTGTTAATGCTGTAGTTAGTTAGTTGTTAGACACACTAGTAAAGAACTGTTATTCCCATCCCAATATCTTTGCCTGAGAGCCCCTTTAATTTCAAAATTATAGCAATTCAGAGAGAGGAGGTTTGCATTCTTCATTGCAAAAGAGGCTCCTGCTTTTCCTAGCAGACACACCTGTCTTCAAACTAAGACATTGACCATTGTTGGTCAATGTCCAAAGAGGGCCTAATCACAACAAGAATTAATAGAAATTAGATCCTGGTAAGAAGAGAAGAAACTTTTACCTCACATCCATTGTTCTGATTGTTGAAAACAATCTGATTGTTGAAAGTGTATGCCACTGAATCTAAGCAGTACACCTCCCTAGGTACCTTTCACTCTTTCATGGACACAGCAGTTCCCATGAAAGTATGAAATTCCCTCATATTTAAAATAGAGGAAACACAATAATGACTTGATTTTATACATATGTTTTTCAATTGCTGTTTTTATACCTGTAACACAGACAAGTCACCAAATATAGGTGATGGTCTACTTGGTGAGGCATTTCCATATACTGGTTCAGGTACTTTTACATATATAAGTATGTACTTTATTTTTAAAGAATACACACACAATCTTGGAGACATAATACAAGACAAATCTTGTTTCAAAAGGATTTAGTTTTCAAACACTGAAAGTAAAATCTCTGAGTAATGAGCAGCTGAAAACCTATTTTTCATTTAAGGTGTAACTACATCTAGAATGAACTTTCATCATACATTATAAGCTGGTTGGCATTACACAGGAATTATCTCACTAAAATGCTTTGACATTTTTTCTTAGTGTTATTGTGGCGGCATACTTAAGATCTACTGTATTCCAAACTTATCTAAAATTGTCTGTAGAAGAAATTATTCTGCACACAATTATGACAATCTATACCTAATCTAGCCTATTTTATGATGATTGCCTGTATTATCATAACAAGAAAAATAGTTTTAATCAATATTCTGCAGCACTGCCATTATACAAATATTTTTACTTAATCTTCTAATAAAAATCACAAACCCAGAATAACCAAAGTTAAAAAAGAAATATGGGATTTAAGTGAAACTTAGAGAAGAAAGAAAGAATTACAACTTTGCAGCTGCAATGAAGAAAAACAGATTATAAAATCTTGTGGCAGCTGTGCACTTCAGATAATATACTACAGAGATGGATGAATTAGCTCAGAATCATCAGTCTAGAGAGAAAAATATGCGTTAACCCCAGGGACATTTATGTCATGAACTTTCATAAAACAGAAAAGAGTCTAGACAGGTAGTTATATGAAGGATCTCCATTCAGAAAATTTACATGAAAGTTATTATTAGAAAACAAAGACATCTGATACTTTTCACATAGATCTGGTTCATATCATGTTATTGTCACAGGTTAATTTGATTTCCCAGCCAATGCACCAATTAATGTGGTAAATTTATTTTTTTGCTGTGAGATAGGATTAAAAGGAAAAAAAAACAAAGCAGGTTTAAACTTGAAAGGGTATAAAGAAAACTTTATTAACAGAATTGAAGGGGAAAAAAATAAGCAAATCAGAATAAACTTTCAGAACACTCTTTTTCTCTTATACACTCTCTTTTCACTTTCACTGATAATATAAAGATAAAACTTGTGAGTTTTGGTCAGTTTACTACCTCTAAAATAGTCTTTTTTTCAGTTCACTTTGGGACAAGAGTTTCCCTTGCCATGCTACGGAGAATTTTTCACAAGAAAACAGTTTTCTTGTGGCTCTAATGTCACAACGAATCAGCTGCCCGAAAAAGAAAAATTTATTTGCAGCGTGAAAGTCTTTCCCATGTCTTGCAGCTTTCACGGACTATATCAACTTATTGGGGTGCTATTTTAAGGATGAGCTGTTCTAGTATAAAATAGTTTTCCTCATCTATCTCTGGGAAGAGAGGTTTTTTACTACTGTCTCTAAGGCAAAGTTTCTAATCTCTCTCATTTCTCTCTGTTCAAGTTTCTCATTGGTTCACAGCAGTATCTATTTGTTTCAAATACTAGTGTTTCAGCTCACAGTTGTTCTAGAATGCTACATCCCCCCCCAGCGCATTTCTATGAGTCACGGGGAAAAAACCAAGTCTGATATATTAAATATATCTTTACTATAGCCTTACAAAAGAATTTGAATCCAAACTCAAGGCATCTCTTCAATCCTCTCATCTAGAATTTAACTTCTTCTTTACTGACCTCAGAGTCAAGCTTTATCATTGATTGAAACAGTTTTTATAGAATCTTACAAAGCTGAAAGGTTAATCTGGTTCAAGCTTTGCATCAGGAACATGGCTCGCAGTGCCTCTCTGTTGGCTATGTGGTCTCTGCCAGCACTGTGCGAGCTGTGCTGGCCTGGCTCTGCTGGGTGCTGAAATCAAAAGAAGCTGTTGCTGATGCTTTTGTCTGCAGCAAAGCTGGCTCAGAGTGGCTGAGCAAATGAGGTTCATTGCAAGCCATGCCAAGGTGGCCTTGGCCACCTGGCACCGCCCCAACCGCTCCGATCCTGGCCACATGGCTGCTCCTGGTGTGGAGCGACGGCAGCTGAACGGCTGCTCCTGGCACCGACCACAGGGCCACTCGGTGCTTGGGCCTGACCACACGGGCTGAGCGGGGCTGGCTTTGACACAGCCCACCGCCTCCTCCAAGGCCAGAAACCAAGAGAGCCACCCTCGGCTTTTCTGTCTTAAAATGTGTGTTCACAAAAGGCATAGCCACCCTCCATTTGCTCAATTATGTGTCAGTATTGAAGAATGGCTACTGACTGGTTCTCTGCTACATCTGCAGGGCCCCAAATAGGGAATTACTCGACATCAAAAATTGAATCAATGCCAAACTAGGACAGTTATTAACAATAATAATGTTCTATATGTTGCGTATACAAAGCGTCACCCTTTTGCTATGCATAGAATTTTGAGACTGTGCCATAATTACCCAGGAAATTCACAACATCCAGTGCTGTACAAAATGCAAAAGTCTATACAAGTAGCTAATCTTTTTCTACATATGCATTTTCAAAGCTAGAGAGATGTGAACACGTGGTTTGCAGTACTTATGACTCTAGACAAAAAAGATATATTAAATATCCCGTGTAATAAACTTAATCAAATGGGAATGCTGAGGCTGTCACCTTAATTTTCTGGAAAGATCCTACTTACAAAAGTTGCACCAGATTTAATCCTCAGGGACAGTCCTTGAAATTAGTGTGTATTTGGTCTGTTGATTGGTCAGTCAAGGAATAAACACACCCCACAGGCAAATGAAGGTGATCTCTGTGGCATTTCTTCCAAGAGGATCTCAAAGCATGACTTCAGTGGATGAACCTGAAGGTAACCTGTCGTAGATTGACTGCATGGATTAACTGCAGCTGCCAAGGATTAACTGCAGCTAAAGCTGGTGAGTATTCATTTGGATGATGTAGCTTTTTTTTGAAACTGCTGACTCATGGAAGCATACCTTTTCACAAGGTTAAGTTCGGGTTTATGGTGTTGTTAGGGTACTTCTCTCAGTGTTGGGATGGAGCGTCCAATTTGATAGCAGACTACAAGGAAGAGGGTAGACAATATCAATGGGTCTTGATTTTGGATAACACTTTTAGTGCTAAGCTTGTGCTTTTCCTGTTCCTGGTTGGAGGTTTGGATTTGTTCCTAGTTTACATGCTAGCTGAGGAAACTTAAGGTGTAGCTTATTTTGGGGTAGGTTTCAAACATCTTCTTTTGCTTAATGCGTTTATTTCTGCATTAAAAATGAAATAATTTAATGAGAATTATGTCTCTATTACCTCTTGCTTAAGTCACTTTCATAAGGAAGTATTTGACTTCCTTATGTCAAAGTCAGTTTTATTAGTCATACTCTTGTGCCACCCTATGTCTTCCACTGCCCCTAAATACAATCTGCCACAAAAACCTGTCACAAAGTTTAATAGTGACTGGAATGTTTTCACATTATGAAAAAAAAGCATTTCTGAAAAAGGAGTTCTGCCTTTGACACTAGGGTTCAATGGAAAAAAAGAGAATCCTGAAAGGCTTTCTCAGGAGCTCTTTTGTTCCCAGCTGAGCTATAACAAAGCTTTTGCAAGTTCATCTGCATAAGAGCTTTTAAATGTTTTTATTTGATATTGTAGGTAACATCACCAAAATAAAAATAGTTCTCCCAATAGGTAATAAAAATGCTTAATCCCATATTCTTCTGTCTCATGGTCGGTTCAGTTAATTGCATATTATATATTTAGCTTTTTATTCTATCCATAATAGATACAATTTTATATGGTATTTAAAATTGCAAAAAGAAGTAGATATTCTATTTTTGCAATAAAATCATGAAATAGATGTCAAAACCTCTGAAATTCTCAGTTGAGCACAGTTAAGTGACTAGACTAAGAAATAACTTCAAGATAACAGTTCTTTTTGGAAACAAGACCATAAACACCATGTCAAACACTTCAAATTTGCCAGCTCAAGAAAGACAGCCTCTGTTACCTGCAAGGTTGAAATTTTATTTCAAATATAATAAATAATATAAAATTTTTGAGCTAGAAAAACTTTGGGGAAAATTTTAGCACTTCTATAAATAAAGGCATTTAATTTGCCTATTATTTTTATCAACACTGATGATAGAAATGAGACATTTTATACTCTTTATTTAATATATCACCATACTAAAAATATAAATAACTAAATTCTAGCTTGGCCATTAGGCATTTGAGAACTGAAAGGTTAATGCAGCATGAGGTAATTTACAGTGACTTAATCTGTATTACATCTGTATCTGTTACTTTTTCCAGTCATCAATATCTGATAGTTTGTATAACTGTCACAAGCTCCGTAGCGCTAAACATTTTACAGGCTTTACCAGAAATGTTTGATTCAGGTTGTCAAGGCAATGTGGAGTTCAATATGTGGAGTTTATTGAGAACAAGTTCTTCCCCTACTGACTTAGCAAAAGAAAACCAATAAATTAATTATGTTTGAAATTTTACATTCAAATGATTGAAAACATTCTGATAGATCATAGTCAGAAAATACATATTCAGTAGCAGGTTTTCAGAAGCCTGTTTGTTTGATAAAGACTTTAGTTTAGCATCCTACTGCTTCCACCAATGAACTTAGGTTCTCAGTGTCTGGAGGTATTAGATAATTTTTGTGATGGTTTGTTGTGATTCAATGGTGTATGGATTTTTGTGATTCAGTGTTGTCTGGTTGTCAGGTTTAGTATACCAGAACTAAAATGAAAGTTTAGATGACTTTGGGCCCTCTGTCCTTGTTGAGAAGCAACTGTATTCTACTAGTCAAATGCCTGAAAGTCTAGCAATGCAAATATTTTTCTGAGATGGATCACAGTTTCATGAATTAGTCGTCCTTTTCTACTCATGGATGCAAGATGCTTATGCCATTCTACTCAGGCACCTTGTAATTTAGTAGCATAGGAATGGATTAATTTTGGAATTACTCAATATGAATACCCTAAATCCAGTTAGGTAAATAGAAATATTTTTTCAGGTACCTTTGCTTTGTGGGTTTTTGTTTGTTTGTTTTTGCTTGTTTGC
>VYXF01011503.1:0-31064 GCA_013397295.1 Polioptila caerulea | reverse complement strand
AAATTTGTCTGTCTTTCTTGAGAATCAATGTTTTCCTCAGAACTTGTCCTTTTCTACTTTGTTGAAAAATTCTAAGTAAATTCGATATTTACTTAGAATAAGGTATACAGATCACTAGGTATTGATAAATTTGGAAATACCAAAAATAACTTGTTAAACTATAAGTTTATCTGAGGAGCTAAGATATCTTTGTTATGATAATATTTATAGAACCTGACATTGTGAAGCAGGAAGAAGGTAGGTAAAAATGCTGCAGACCCTCCCCAATAGAAGTTAAGTATATACTTTGCTACGGAAAAAGCTACTGGTTCTGAGTGCTTTGGTTAGGTTCACTGATGAACATCTGGTGCTGATCTTGGCCTGAATGATGGAGGGAAAACAGACACAGTAGAGTAAAGACAGGACTTTCTTGATGACAAGGTGTTAGCAAAGAAAATGATTACAGAACAAAAGCTGACTTAACTACTATGACAAAATAAGATTTCAAGGAAGACAGACAGTGAACTTTGTTTCAAAAACACAGTAAATTACCTTGCTCTATCTTTAAAATAAATGGTACTTTGGCATTAAGCAGGGTTACTGATCATAGTCTATGAGCATTCATATAAAGAAGCATGTATTTCCAGTCTTAATAAAGTCTGAGTTTAAATAAAATTCTGGCAGGCAGAATTTGGTAATGACAAATCTATTGAAAGCATGAGATGAACATGAAGTCATATTGCCAGAATGCCAAAGGAGTATGACATGTCCTGAAAGAGTATCCATAAATATACAATAATTCTGAAATATAAAGTATATGCTAAGTGTATTATATGGGTTTTTTTTATACACTGGCTATAAGTGTGTAACTGTATAACTGTATACACTTAGATTTATTGGTTAAAATAGTATTATCTGACAGGTTAAAAATAACTTTAATCTAAACTGCACATTATCTGTCTCAGCTAACCTTGTATTTAATACAAAGACCTGGAAATGCAAGCTTGAAAAATACTTAACTATGTGAAATATATGAAGACTGAGCATTGAAAGAACTAACTGAGAATGAATTGAACATAACATCAATACATTTGTACCAATCTCTAGCAGCACGACTTGCAGAGATCTTAAATGAACGTTTGCTAAGATATTAAATCATATAGAATATATGGCTTCCTAAGGAAGAAAAAAAACCAAAAACACCAAAAAAAACATTGTCTATAAATTATCTATAAATTGTAGCTAACAAAGGTTTTGTTGTTGGCTTGGGTTTGTTTTCTGTTTTTTATTTTTTGCCGGGGGAAGGTTGGGGTTATGGATGATCCTTTTATTTCTTGCAGCTCTTGGAATCAGCCTTCTATTAAAGTTGGAATTTAGATGCACTATTGATTGAAATTTAATTCCATATCATGTAATTTTCTTGTAAAAAAGGTTGATTACTCAGATTTCTCAGTAAGCAGATGGAAGTAAAATATTTGTTGTTTATTCAAATTAATATGCTTTTACCAGATAACACTACCAAGTATGTTTGACACCATTCACTATACAACAGATCTGAGAGTCAGGCTGGTGCAATGCAATTCAATAGGAAAAATTTTCAATCTGTTTGCAAAAATAAGTTTAAATGAATGCTTCATCTGAGTGAAAAATTTTCATGAAAAATGTTTAATTAGTATCTCTTTATTCATTCATTCTGAGAGTACTAGAATTTGTCTTCAAGGACATATGAACAAAATTGAAGAACCTTCCCTAAATGGGTTTGAATTTAAAAATCAAAACTACTGCAGTCAAATCCTACTTGATAATGGAGGTGTTCTTGTTTTCTGAGCTAAGTTACTTAATTTTTAGGGTATACTTAGTCTTATTTCTGTTTTGTTCTCTGTTGAATGCAAAACCAGTGAGAGACTCCAAGTCAGAAATACAATTAATTTGGAAAAAAAAAAAAAAAAGAAAAGGAAAACAAAATACATGCAATAATACAAAGGAAAAAGAGAACCACTGACAGAGTCAGAATACCACCTGACACCCTGTGGGTCAGGGTGTTGGTAGCAGTCCAGTTGGAACGGTGGCTCCAGCCCTCCTGCAGTGGCAGATGTGGCTCTGTTGAAGCAGTGACCCTGTAGAAAGGTGCAGCCCTCTGCTGAAGGTCCAGTGGTTATAGATGGGCCTGGTCTTCCTCTGGGGGTCCAATGGGAAAAAAAGCTAACTTGGTGTCCCAAATCCCACATTTTTATCCAGCTAGGGATGCTTGGCTCCTCCCCCTGGGTGAAGCATTTCCCAATGGGATGATGTAATTTTACCAGTGGGATTCAATGGCCCATTAGCAGAAGATCTCTCCCTGGAGGGAGGAAGGGTCGTGGAAGAGATAAAGAAACTGCTCTTGCTGGTTTCTTATCAGCTGGCCTATTGACAGAAGATTACAACACCCCCTACCCCAGTTCCAGCAGATGGTGATGGAATACCTTTTTGTGGTTACATTATCACTGCTACCCATGACAATTTCTTTTAAAGAAAGTTGTTTTTAAAATAAAAGAGCTAATGAAAGGAAGCATGGACTGTAATTGTTCTTTACATGATGTGCGGTGTAAAAAAAAAAAGAGTACTCTTTCCAGATGATGATACTCAAAACAAGGAAGTGTTGAAATGATCTTGGATTTGCTCTAGTTGAAGAAATACTAAGAGAAGATAAAAAAACTGATTCCAGTTATACCTTCCAGCTATGCTTCCTTTCTGACTCATAATTAAAAGTAGTTTATAACAACTCAGTCAAACCTAGTAAACCTAAAAACTTCCAGAGATTAAAGTATTAAAAAGAGTAAATACAAACAGCTATTACAGCCCACTCTGTCTTCAAATACCTTATGATTTTACTGGAGTGTTTTTAAAAATAGCATGACACCTACATTATACATGGCCATAAACAATTTGTGCTTGGGTCAGGCACCATGTCTCCAGAAGAGCTCCCTCTCTATTAATATTAAAAGAAGAAGAGACAGCTTTGACTGTTCAGTCTAAACTACCATAAAAAACAGAAACAACACTGTATAGAAAGAGACAGTTGAGTGAATAACTTGCTGTAAATTATGTATATGATTAAGTTAGTCCTTTATTCTCCTTGTGACTTCTCTATAAATAGATTTTGATTTCCTCCAATTTATTTTTTTATTACATTTCACTCTGTAAATATAATCAAAAAGTCTTATTAAATGTATTTACATAGATTATTGAAAATGCAATCAATGTTGCTTCTGTACTTTCCTCATGACTCAAGAAGATTTCATTCCTTTCATTCTTGCTGTCTTCATTTCAGGAATAACAACTGGTAGATGATACAGCTTTCCATACAAGTCTCTCAATCTGTGCTTCCCTAAAAGAAAAGTTGGATGGAAATACATTTCCTTTTTAGTGAACTTAAGCTTACTGCCTGTGGGCTTGTTTTTATCAGTTACTCAGGGAAGAAATCCACCAGTCATCCAGAGGATAGAGATATATATGATAGAATGCTAGAATATATTATAGAATGCAAACTGCTGTTATTTTCCCCTTACTGTCTGTGTTTGGTGGTCCTGCATGTTTGGTCTTCATATTCATCCAGTTTCCCATTTCTTCCCTAGAGAGAAGATAAATCAAATCAGAGGCCTTCAAACTGCTAGGCAAGTATATGGCTTGTTAAGAAACAAGAAGGCATGAGCTGATATAAGTAAGTCCTGTCCAATAAACAAAAAAAAAGGTGACAAAATTTACAGGTAAAAGAAAAGCTACAGCAGAGCACTATAAAGAACAAAGTTGATTCAGGATGGCTTGCTGATGGTCTCAGGCACACTTGTTGATGAAGTGCTTTCATTTAACAGTACATCTTATAGCTGTCTCCCTGGAAAATTGTACCAGACTATTATTAAAATTTTCATAACTACTTGGAGTGAATATAGCACTAGTCAAGAATGATAAAAAGCCATTAAAATGGACAGAACAATATCAGGCATATATACACAATGGTGCAGGTGAAACACAAGCAGGGTAAGTAGGGATAGAGAGATGGAGACAAGACCATGCAGACCTGAATGGCATAATGACTTCAGTCCAATCTCCTAAAAGTATTTGAATTTTAAAAAATCCCTTTTAGGTAATGTACTGAGTTTGCACTCCAGGTTTTTTGTAGGGGAGTGGGATGGGGTACTACAGGGATGGCTTCTGTGAGAAGCTGGTAGAAGTTTCCCCCATATCTGGAGGAGTCAACAACAGATGGATCTGGGATGGACCCACAGCTGGCCAAGGCCAAGCCCATCAGCAACTGCAGTACTGCCTCTCTGATAGCATAGTTAAGGAGGAAACAAAACAGTAATTGTGGCCAGAGAAGTGAGAAGTCTGAATATTTGGGAGAAACAGATCTGCAAACATAAAGGCCAGTTTATGAGGAGGAGGGCCAGGCGCTGATCTCTTCTCTGTGATGATCAGTGACAGGACCCAAGGGATTGGTCTGAAATTATGTCAGGGGAGGTTTAGGTAGGATATTAGGAAAGGGTTCTTCCTCTGGAGGTGAAGGGTACCCGGGGAAATGGTCACAGCCCCAAGCCTGCTAGAGTTCAAGAAACACTTGAACAACACTTTCAGGCCCATGGTGGGATTCTTGGGGTTATCTTGTTCAGGGCCAAGAGTTAGACTTTCATGATCATTGTGGGTACTTTCCAACTCAGGATATTCTATGATTCTATGATTCTAATTTCTCCAAGTCTGTTCTGCCTGTAACATTATTAGGTGAGTGACCACTCCTTGTCATTATCTGAGCTCATGAACTTTTCCTCGTATTTTATCTCCCCTATTTTATTTGACATCCAAAAAAAACCAAACAAAAAACAAACTTGCAGGTCAGGCCAGAAGACTGGAAACTAGACCCTGGAAACTTAAGACATGAAGGTTTTAAAGGATCAGTTGTTGATCTTGGGCTCCAAATGTAATGTTATGGGGGGAAAAAAAAGGACATTGTGGCAATTATATAAACAGGAATATAGCTAATAAAGGGAGAAAGGGAAAGGAAATTAGGTTTAAAAAATGATTGATTTGAGGTCTCTGAAAAAGAAGGTTGGTATTTTTTAAGCAAGTTATTCTCTGGTCCTCAACAAGTTCAACATAAAGAGTTGAACTCATACTGTTGGCTAAGGAGAGATCAAGATCTGACATTGTGAGCCTTACTAATTTTTGGAGAAAGTCAGATCAAAATCAAGAGGTAGAAAGTAAAGTGATAATAGTTTAAAAATTTTCTGATCAGAACAGATATCATGTGACACTGGATGCAAAACAGGGATTAAGAGAAAGATTTCCCATCACTTCAATGACTTCTGAAACTTTTACTGGAGACATAAATGGATAACTACATATCTCTGGTATACCCAAGTTGTATGTTCATTTATTTGAATCTAAAGGGTTTTTAATCCAAATTGAAAAATCTTGTTCTGTATTAACAAGTACTTTGGTTTGCATTATTCAGAGAGCTGTAAGGAGAAAGCAGTGTTCACTGGGTAACAAGGGTGAATTAGATACAATCGTTACTCTGAAGTTTAACGACACATAAAATAATGAACAATGTCAACGTCATGTGCCATACTTTAAATAATTGATTCCTTAATAGCATTCTGTTGGGAATGCAGTTCCCAAAGAGGATCCTTGATTGCATTTTAGTGTTGATAAGTAATAGCGAGGGACATATCTCCATGGACTTATGTATTCATTTCAACTCAGATATGTATGAAATACTTGGCTAAAGAAAAGTGAAAAAGACATTTTGAAAATCCAGTTTTCTATGTCACTTTATTGCATTATTTCTGCTTTCAAAAGTTATTGGCATATACTAAATGCAAGGCTAGATAATTTTAATTAATATCTTTAGTTCAGTTGGTTAACTATACTTTCTCTTCTTCTCTTTCAATGTTTGGTTTTCAAGCAAAAAAAAAAGTGTAAATAAAAATGAAAGAAGAACAAGAATAGGCTATAAAATTTTTAGCTGTAGAAGAGATAGGTTTTTTCTAATTTCTTAAGTAGAACTGTGTTATTTGCTGGTTTAAAGACATGATGCTCAATTTAAGACACATTCATGAGAAATGAATATTTCAGGTACTTCAATGTGCTATAGTCATCAGACTGCACAGAAAGTATTCATTTAGCACCTCTTTTTTCTCTCATTTTTCTTCTTTTCACATGCCACATTTCATCTAATGTATTAGCTTCTCCTATCAGCAAAACACTCCTGAAAATTCTCTTCTTGACAGATTTTTCATACCCTCATAATTCACCTCTACTCTTCACAAAAGAGTGGGAGGTTATGAACCTGCATTTACTAAATTGTGTAACAGGCATCTGAATTATCATTAAAATGAAACTCTACAGAAGGGGGCCTATTTTCTGAAAGGAAATGAAATTTTAAAATGGAATGCAAGTCAGTTAAAGGAAAAAGAAAACAAAAACAAGATCAAAAAGACATGTTTTCTGTTTTTTTTTGCATCCAGTAATATTAATTAAACAAGTTTGAAACTCAGTGATAAAGATACTGAACTGCTATTATTTTGTATACTTTTAAATTATCACATCCTCTATGATGTTTTTAAGATGTTTTCCCTGCATCAGTTGAGGCAAACCCTACATATACAAATGTAGTATAAATATAAATGGAATATAAATGTTCACAGAAGTATGCTCTGAATAATTTTGGAGTGTAATTTTCTTAATCCACATTTTTACTCTTAGCTCATTGCATTTATTTCTTGGTGGGAACACATTATGCCATGATGCTTAGAGTTCTGTATTTGAAATCAACCTTAAGTTTCAAAGTATAGTACAAGCCAAACAGAACTTGAAAATTACCCTAGGGTAGCTGTGGAAGGAAAGTGGAGGAGGAAAAATTTTCATGTGTCACCCCTTGTAGCGGTCCTTGAGGAAAATGCCTCTTGTCTGTAGTGAGAGGAGATAGCCAATACCATCAGCACTAGATGTTTGGGTAGGATGACTCTGGGGGAAATCTACAGGCCTTAAACAGCAATAAAAGATTGCTGTTCTCATTAGAAATAAATGTGAATAGACAGAAATTATTCATTGCTACCAGGATACAACAGGTAAAATTGGCCAGTAAAATTCTTAGAAATAACAGACTCTTCTGCACAGATTCTGAACTCCAAGCTGAAATACAATTTTTCTACATCTCATTTAAAATGTTAAAGTTATACTTGTTTATTTTTCTCCCTTCCAATGAAAATTTTTTCATGAATTTGTCAAAAATTTTGACACACAGTGAGAACTACTGTGAATTTGAAGATTCAGTGGGATTTTTTTTGTTGAGGGTTTTTCCTTGTCTTCCAAGAGCTGTGGTTTAAAAAATAAATAAAAATAATTTCCATTTTAAAAATAAAATGGAAACTATTTAAACTGAAAAGTGTAGATATTGAAAGAAATACCTATAAAGTTATTACGCTCTATAGAAACCAAGATAGAAACTGTTTATCATAATTTATTTTGAAAAATCATTATTAATCTAGAAAATAAGTAATATATTCAGGCAATACTGGCAAGCCTTTCACAATGGGATGGTGAGCGTTCCTCTACCATTTTTTTTTTTTTTCTTTATGTAAAGTGAAATGCAGAATATTTGAAGATGTGAGATCAAAATATGCCTGAGGGGAAAAGTGTTATCTTTCCAGTGACCATTCCTAAGGCTTCAGAATATCCTAATTCAAAACCATTTACAATACAACCAAATGTCCATAAGAAATGATCACTCTCTTTCAAAGTGATTCATAAAACCACAATGTGTATGTTTGGGGGAAAAAAACCCACACACCAAAAAACCAACACACAACCAAACCACATTGTACTTTAAAACTTCTTAATGGTACTTTCAATGAGCCATTTCCAGGAAGAAAGAAAAAAAATGTATTTTTTCTATGTTCTAGATGCCTGATGCACTCCTGAACTATAAATTTGTATTAACTTTTCAGTTAGCAATTATTTGATATTCATTCCTTACAATGAATAAAATCAAGACTACATCACCCCATGATGCATTTAGCTAGAGAATACAATTTTTCAAAAAGATGGGTGAAGCTAGTTTTCCAAATATTTTTTTAGACAGTGACATATGGGTTTTAATACTTACAAGTACCAAGAATTCAGCAACCTCTTGCAAGAATTTATAGGAACTGTTAAATGTTCAGTATTTTGGAAAATCTGGCTTACAAATTGCATGTCTAAATTTAGTTCTGGAGCTTCTTTTAAGTCAGTGATTAAGAAAAAGGAGACGACTGATATGTTGAATTCCATAAATATGCATTATTTCATCCCTAATTTCCCCAAAATAATATTTTTCAGGTTTTTCTTGAAAGAACTAACAACTACCAGAAGGTGTTAAGTACTTGTTGTCCTAGTGATATCAATAGAAGTTGGCATAAGTAAGACAGTTTTTCAAATATATCTTAAATATGAAAGCTGTACCTAGATATTTCAACAGAAATCTGGTGCTTCACTTCAAATTTTAAGATTTTGGCTGAATTCTCTCCTGAAAAATCCAAAGTGTTCCTAAAATCATATGCACAATTCATGCTAGAGTGCCTCTGGGTATATACCAGGGCACTGGAGCCCTGCCTATTAATTGTTATTCAATTTGATTTTGTGAAAACAAACTAACACTAGAGTGCCATGTTCTAAAGAAAATATTGAGGGAAAATGGCAGGAAATTATACTGGGCAGTGCTCTGGGAAATGAGAAAAAGGCAAGGAAAGAGCTTCATACACTGATCTTTGAGATGCAGAAGCCAGTAATAAAAATTTCAAAGCTTCTAAACCTAAACTGGATGGAAAAAAGTTTCATTCTTAGCAAGACATTGCCATCTACCTGTAGGATTGATAGCACCAGTTCTTTAATACCGCAATTAGTTTAAGAGTTAGCTTCCAATTGACTGGCAGCATGAAAGCAGTTGTAGAGAAACCTAACGCTGCCCGAACAGGCAACACGACTGATTCTACTAGGACTGACTCAGTGAGGAGTGGCTGCACCTTTATCCTTCAAATATCTTCAAATTCAAGCCCTTTAACACAATTATTTTAGTCTTGTGTAATGGGAAAACCTTAAGGAGTATCAGAGAGGAAGGAATATGTCTTAAATAGTGGGAATTCTTTTTGCACCTATCACAGACTGAGACCTTTCTCATTGCTAGACTATCTTCACAGCCATGAAGGTGCAGAAGAAACTTTTCACATCTAAATCTTAATCCTCTTTATGTCCCTATGTATTCAGTTGAACATCATAACTATGATTTGTAGTTCTTGTTAAATATGACAATGAGTTTAAAAGAGACTTCTCTGCCAGGGTTGTAGTACATTATTGTCAGCTGTGCTACATTTGCACAAGGATTTCTCCAATGTATGGAAAGGCTCCAGTTCAAGGTTTCAGCATTGTTTCAAAGCAAATCTTCAAATCTTTCATCAAATATTTCAAACCATTTACTGTGCTTTGGTTTACACTTATGTGTTCATTGGTTCTTCTTCTGAGGCAAATGAGAACATGTGGTCCATAAAGCACACTTAAGAATGTGGACAGGCTGTCCGTAGGAATAAACCAGAGACAGCTTTATGATGCTTTTTGTTTCTAAAAAGCTAAAAAGCCCTGACTACTCTCTATTTCCCTCTATAGTCAAGCTACAATTGACCTGGGGTAATTGCTGTTTGTCCATCTAAAAGCAACAGGGTGGGTAAGCCCTTCTGAGACTGCTCTAACTGTGCCTTCATTTAATGCTGATTGAGACTGTTCTCATTTCCTTCACTTCTCTTTCCATTAGCTCTCTGAGATGTGTGTGCATGAGACTGTGCTTTGTTGCTTTCAAATATAAATGAAGAAAGACTGTTATCTCCATTAGAATAACATATTGGATTTAAAGTTAATGGGAAAAAATAAGCAACCCAAAGAAAAACAATCCATCTATGAGAAATGTGAACAATTTCAGTAGTGTTCTAACCTTCTCTGGACAGTTATAAGTGTCCATTTTATCACTCATACCTTCTCCATTGCCATTGTACAATGAGATATACTAAAAAGGGGAAATGTTAGTGTTCAAAATAGTCAAAGCCATAAATATTAAATAAATTGTGTATGTCTGTGTTTTTGTGCTTACATATGTGGGTGGCTTATCTAGAATTATAAAATCCCTACTGTGAAAAATGGATCCCACTTAAGAATTGTAAGTTGTTGGAAATTATGTCATTTAAGAAAATAATAAAGGTTGTAATTCATGCTTTCAATACCCCTTATTTAAATATACATACTACACCCACTTCAGTACAAAGTAGACATTTTCTAATTTTAAACAGGGGGTATAGCATCCTTAGAAGACTGGATAATAAATAAAAAATGAAGAAAAAAAATTCTCATTATTTGTCTCAGTGCCTATATTCATAAAGACTGTTAATTATTTTAGAATCAAATCCTTGACATTTTCTATATTATACAGCTCTCAACATGCTGTCAGCAAAAATCCACACACACAACAAAGCAAAAAATCTACACAAGAAAATAAAATATTTATAGATAACCAATCTGAAGAAAATTTCATAAACTTAAACTGCCCAGTCAAAATATTCTCTGAGAAAAATATAGCGTACACAGGTTTGTGAGGAGGCACAATGCTGTATCTCTCAATGGGGAGACATTAAATTCTGTAAGTATATTAGAAAATATAAGATTTCTTCAGCTGTTTGGATCCTGAGGAAATTAATTGGACAATTTCCAAATGCGTTTTTATGTATTTAAAACTAGTAGCAATGGGCTGCTGTTTTGGCTCACGGGCATAGCTCATGAGCTCATTGATTCAGATCAGATGATAGTGTTGATTTTGCTCCTTTCGGAGAATCACCTGTTTTGTAAATACTTTAATAAGGTAAAAGAGATATTTACTGGCAATTGCATTAATATTGCATGTTAAAGGAGGGTGCCTGTGACATAGCTACACTGTAAACTTGGAAACCTTAAATGTAGGATAATGTAGGCCACCCATACATTAGAGAAATCCTTTTTTGAATAAAAAATTTTCATCAGTGTAGCAGGGAGCATTTTTGATTCTTAACAGTTTATAGTACAAGTTGCAACAGTGGGAGTAATGATTTGTTAACTCTTCTTACAAGAATGGAAGTTATTACCTTGAATATATTATCTTTTTAAGCAAAAAGGGAATTGTTTATATTTCATTGTACAGATTTTTTCCAGTATAATATACCCTGTGCAAATGGATTGAGAGAAATTTTCTCATAAAATGAGATGCTTAACATGCATATTTAACTGTCTGCATTATATTGATCTGCTATACATTTGAAGTATTTTCATTGCATTTATTTAATATTGACGTATTATAAATTTCCATTTGTTTCTAACTTGGAATCTTTCCTTGAGTTTTTTTTATTTTTACCCTTTGGTCCTTTTTCCCATCAAATTTTCTGAAAAATATGGAAGCTCTTAAATTAATCTTTTCATTCTTAAAAGATGATCCCCCACCCCTGGAAGTTCTCAAGGTCAAACTGGATGTAGTGGATCAACCTGATCAAGTGACAGACTTCCTGCTGACAGCAGGAGTGTTAGAGTAGGTAATCTTTAGAGGTCCTTTGCAACCCAAGCCGTTCTGTGGGGCTGTGATAAGGGCTGTAATTTTTCCCCTGATGGGTTTAGTACACATTACATATATCTCACATATTGCACCCACAGACTATTGAATACCAGCAGTCCTGGCTTGTAGGTCAAGCTGCACTCCTCTGTTGCTCACATTGTGTAGACTCTCAGTTGTATGGCATGGCCTATTTCAGAGCTGGTAGAAATCAGCAGAATTAGTCCATGTTGGATCACAGACTGGGTGATAAGGTCCCTTACCTTTCATCTGACACTGACTCCGCTCTGAATTTCAGTAATCCTCTTTCCATTTTGTGTCTTAAAGAAGAGAATACAACCAAGCTGCAACAAGGAGCAGATGAGGGAATGCAATTTAACAGACAACTATAATGTTGTTGCTTCACGGATAACTCTGAAATTGCAAAACAGAGCCTGGACCACAGCTGCTTTATTAAGTAATTTCTGATTGCAACCACAGGAAGCCAAACAGCAAGCAATCACTCTGCCAGTCTTCAGTTTCAAATTTTCTTTATTACTGTACTTAGAAATTTACATTAGCAGCCAAAATTTGCCAAAACCTCTGGAAACACTCTCATTCAAGCTGCTTCCATGGGAAAGAAATTTCAGGCTTCAGACTAAACATCAGGATGTGATTTTCTATTTGCATCATTTGTCATTTTGCCAGAAATATATAGCAGAAAGGTATCCAAGGTAATACTTAAATGAATGCTGTGTGTAAATTGAAAAGCAGGAAAACAGAGTTTATTTATTGCACCCTAGTTTTACATAATGCAAAGTCATATAAACCCTATTGTACATCTTGTGGTGGGCAGCCTTCCAAAAAAAGTGGATGTCAACTATGGTTGCTCAAGGGAGTTTTGGCAAACAAAAGTGCAGCAGAGTGTCAGAATGCTCTTTACTTAGCCTTTGTACAAGGCTGATGATGTCTGTTCCTATGAGCACAGGAATCTTGGTGCTTGCTGGCTCCTGGAAACAAATTATCTGAAAAGAAGCAGGCAGAATCAAGAGCGATTCCATCTACTACCACTACACCTTTCTTAAATGTATGCTGCATAGTTTCGGATAAGTCTGACTTCCTCGGACTTAAAAAAAATGTCAGACTACTGCTCCACATTCCTAACTACTTGGGGCAAAATTGGAGCTCCAGTGCAATATGCTTGCATGTGCAACTGTATCCTACAAGAAGGAACATGTTTATTCAATCATCTTAAATCTCAGAAAAAAATTATAATGAGGTATGAGAATATTGTTGTTGAGTGATACAACCCTTTTTTTTTTTCAATTTCTGTTTTATAATGTACTTGATGAGGTGGCAGATTTATGTTACCTCATCTGATGCCTAATTCTTTCTTTTAAGACCTTTGAACATCACAGGATGCTGCTGCTTTTCTTGCAAACTCTCATATTATGTATGCATTTCATTGTATAGACAACATGCAAAAAATAATTTGTCTATATATGAGTAAAAATAAACAAAATCACCTTAAATAATAATTATTTTTCTTGTCTGTTTCTGAAGCATGACGTTCATATTTTGTGCCAGAATATGATCTTGAATACTGCATTAGATTTGCATTAATTGGATTTTGGATTTCACAGAACATGGGTAAGGCTCCTAAATACACCAAGAATGTCTGAAATATCAGAATTCTTCTCAGGTGGGCTTCTTTATAAATATTTTCTGTGTTTTGGCTTCTTTTTTGTTTTTGTTTTGCCTGAAAGTTCTCCACAGATTTGACTTTTGCTCAGGTTTTTTTTGTTGTTGCTGTTATTGTTTTGGTTGGTTGGTTTGGTTGTTTTGGGGGGTTTTTTGTGTTTTTTTTTAAATGAAAGATGGGTTTCTCTTGTGGTCAGTATCTCTTTTGATCTTGATCTCAGGTCTTTGCTAACCTATAAAAATTGCTAAGGTTTGCAACCTTAGCAAGAACAAGAATTAGCACTCTGGAGGTCATCTAGTATAACATTCTATTTGAAGTGGGACTGTTGCCAATATCAGGCCAGATCAGCAATGATTATGTGCAGCAGAGCATTGAAAATCTCCAAGGACAGAAGTCACTTGACCTCCCTAGGCAACATGTTCCAATGCTGTATTTGTGCTGGCAATTTCACTGCCCTATTAATTTTGTTGGGTTTTCTTTCCGGCCTAAAACATCAAAGACATAATTTATGGCAACTTCTTCTTTTGTTATGTTGTTTGGTGCTACTGTGAAGGATATAGTTCTGTTGTCTTTGCAGCTGCCCTTCAAATGGCTGTAGACATTTACTAGATTTCCCCTCACTTTTTTCTGTATTTAACCACAGTTCCCTCATCCTCCCTTCACAGTACATGTGCTCTGGGTCCCTGCTCATCACGGAAGCCCTTTGCTGATTATCTCTAGTTTCTCCATATTCTTCTTGAACTGGATGGAAGGCAAAACTGCATGCCATACTCTGGCTATAGCCTCATCAATGCCAGATAGAGAAGGACAGCATCTTTCCTTGATCTTTCAGCCATATTCCTCTTAACACAGACCAGTGCGCCATTTGTCTCCCATGCAATGACACTGCACCCTCTGGGGCTCACTATAATCTTTAAGCTCTGTGGTGGGTTGACCCTACCTGGTTGTCAGGTACCCAGCAAAACCACTCTATCACCCCCATTCACAACTGGACAGGGGACAACAAAGTTTTATGAGCTAAGGATCGGGAGTGCTCACTCACCAAATATCATCATGGGAAAAACAGACTGAACTTGGGTATGTTAACTGAGTTTATTACCAACAAAATCAGAGCAGGATAATGAGAAGTAAAATGAATCTTAAAAATAACCTTCCCCCCTTGTGAGAGACTGGAGGAGATTGCTGGCTTAAAATATTTTAGCTGCATGTGTGGGCACAGGGACAAGTCAAGTCTGGTCCAGTTGAGGCAACGCATTGCTCTATACACCCCACTCCAAGGCACCCTGTATCCTAGGCCAGCAGTGGCCACCAATCGCTGTCCCACTGGACACAGTGCTCCACATCCCAAACCTGGACCCCTTAACCTGGCTCCTGAGTAGCCAAATGACTCGAAGTCCCACATGGGGGAAAAATCCAGGAAGCTAAATAGTACTTAAGCCAAAGCACGAGGTGAGCACGTCTTGACCCTACTTTCCCTTGGGTTTTATATCAGCTGGAATACCGCTGGTCCCTGCCAGGACCCTACTCCAGCACAGGCTTCTCATGGGACCACAGCCTCCTTCCACGCATCCCCCACTGTGACATAGATCTCCTCCATGGGATGAAGGTAGATTTCTGCACTCCTATTGACTTCTGTGGGCTGCAGGAATGCAGCTCTTTCACCATGGGCTGCAGGGGAATCTCAGCTCCAGTGCCTGGAGCACCTCCTCTGCCTCTTCCTTCACTGACCTTGATGTCTGCAGAGTTGTTCCTTTCACATATTTTCTGTCTTAAATTACATCTGCACATTAAATTTTTTCCCTTCTCACCTATGTTATCACAGAGGTGTTACTATCACTCCTGATTGGCTTGGCCTTGGCCAGCAGTGCATCATTCTAGAGCCAGATGGCATTGGCTCTGCCAGATATGGGAGAAGCTTCTGGCAGCTTATCACAGAACTTACCCCTACATGCCCCTGTTTCCAAAATCTGTTAATGGGAACACAATAAAAGCTCTTTCCAGAAGTGACATTATTTGGTTGTTAGCTCCTAGTCTGTAAAAACGTGGAGGATTTTCCATCTTTCTGACTTTGAATTTTGTCTTAACAAAAATCAGGGAGGGTTTGTTGATGCCACTCCTCAAATTTTCTTAATTCCCTCTGGCCTGAAATTCTGTGCCAACAACTCCCCTCAGTTTACAGTCATCTACAAATTTGCATGTGGATACACTCTATGTCATTACCCAAGTGTCTGATGAAGATGTTGAATGTAAACGGGGCAAAAAATTTGCCTCTGGAAACCTCTGATGGCTGCAGGCTGTCAGCCAAAATTAAGCCAATAATCACTACTATTTGTGCCTGGCAGAACAGTCAATTTTAAATTAGTCTAGTAGTTCATTTTTCCAAAGCCAGGCGTATTCTCAATTTTCAAACAGGAATGCTGTTAAAGCTTTACCAAAGGAAGGCGTTTTCTCAATTTTCAAACAGGAATGCTGTTAAAGTTTTACTAATAACAAGGTAGAACATGTCCACCAATGTCTCCTCATCAATATAATAATTTATCTCACAGCAGAAAGTTTTTGTTTTGTCAAGTTCTTTGTAAATCTGTGCCAACTGTTCCAGAAACACTTATTCTTCATATGGTTGAAATAGAATCTAAGAGTAAATGTTTTATGACTTTTTTAGGGCCTGACATGATACTGATTTCTTGGATCCATTATAGGCTGCTTTGCCTTTTCTAAAGGCAAAATTGCCATAACATTAGACTTTTTTCTAATTTTTACTAGTCAGGCACTACCCCATCATCATCATGGTTCTTTGTAGATGACAGACATTTGAATTCAAAAATCACAGTAGCCAGCCCTTTCAGCCCTTTTGTATGAAACCCATTTAGTTCCAGGGATTTGAGTGTATCCAGTGTGCCTGAGTCTGTTGTGTTCTTGCTGTTTATTGTCCCATGCCTTCCCATCTTTTCCCAGCTCACTGCTCTGTAAAAATGTAATAACCTCAGAATCTTGAATAGCTATTATTTCATTACTCCTTTCTGTGAACTTCTCATGGCTTTTGAGACTCTTGAATGAGAAAATGCCAGGTAAATATGTCTAAAGAGAGTACTTAATTGGAACCAAGTATATCAGCCTGCTACTACCTGCTACAGTCACATTTACTGCTAGCCTCACTCAAAAAAGGAAACAGTAGATCTCCAATGAGGTATAGGCAAGAGACAAAAGAACAGGAAGGTGCCAAAATCCATTTTCTTATCTTAACAGCTGGTTTTCATCCAAGGAATTTTTTAGTGGTGCACAGGGGAATGGTTTATCTGAATATACAACAAAATTCAGTAGTTGTTTTGATACGAGAAGAACTCCTCTTATTTTCAGAAAGTATTTATGTTTGGACTAATTTTGGTTTAAAATTTTAGTATTTATTTCAAGCTTGATATCAGCAAAATTTAATACTGGAAAAAAGCCAGAAAAGACCTTTGCAGGCTTGGATCTGTGTCATTGATTAGAAAGAAATGGGTAATAAAGAGAATTAGGAATGGCATTTTTCAAAGATGAAATTATTGTCTTTAGTGAAACTTCTAACACCAGATAATAGCCGTAAGCATACGGTAAGTGACTGTTCTGGTTCTCTACTACAGATATGTAAATTTACACATGGAAGACACTTCAAGATGGATACATATTTGATGATTCAATGCACTGAATTATATGGAATGTCATATAATGTATAGTCATTAGTAATTTCTTTGCATAAATATTGAAAATCAGAAAATTATATTTCCATTTCTTGTCATACCTATAATTGTCATCAGAGCTGTTCCTTTTAATTCAGAAAATACATTACATACAGTTTCCAAGAAATTAAATGCTCACTCCTAAGTTCTCCTTATTGTTGTGTCAGATATCTTTCTGTCTTTGGTGACTCAACCTCTTTGAATCATAAGAAAAAGAAGAAAATAATTGTAAAATGTGATTTCAGAATATAGGAAATACTGTTAGTGGAAATAACAGTACAATAACATTGTGACAAATTAGAGGTTATTTCAGTGGCTCTTCTCTGATCCTCCTATTAAAATTCGTGGGGTTTACTAACAAATTGGATACATGCTACACAAATTTCCTCCCTCTCCTTCCTTCTCAATCCATGGACAGGAAACAATTTAATTTAATGTTGGTGTTAAGAGGTGAAAATCATTTATAAATTAAACTTAGTCGTAATTTGACTTCAGCCTAGAGAATATGCATCAGAAAATTAAATATGCTGGATTTTGTTTTCTGTGACGGATCATAGATACTGAGTGTTCATTTCAAACTCTCAAAATTGTCTAGAAATAAGTTGAAAGGCATCTTAGAATAAATAAAGGTAGCTGAGTAATTTACAAAATCATTGTATGGATTTACTTCTGAAAGAGTATTATTTTCTCCCACTTATTGGAAGTTGATTATAAAAGAAATTTTTATTGTATTTGTTATTTAATTGTTAATTTTGAACACAATATTTAAAATACTTTAATTCAGTTTCAGATCACTGTTAAAACAATTGTTAAGGTCATAAAAGATATTATATATTTAAACTGTTCAAGTTTTGTGAAGAACAAGATCACCAAATGTGGCAAAATTTCCACTGTCTTCAATAAGGGCCATGGCTTTTAATACCTGGTACAGTATGTACAATAACATGAAATAGAGACAACTGCACATTTTGCATTGTCATGCCACTTGATACTATTGCAAAAGGGAGACCTTATAGTAGTCATTTTAGCACTGAATCTTTTACAGAGTGAAGAAAATTGATGAGACGTATCAAAAAAGAGCACCAGAAATTTTTATAAACTGCTATAGGTTTGCCTTTCCTAGTGACAGAGGCCTTTCCAAAGGTCATATTGATAGAAATAAAATAGGTTTCTACAGGATTTTTTTGCTTAGTGCAGAGTTTAAATGTAGTATGTCAAGGTGCTGTGAAGTAATTGTGCGTGCATACCTGGTTGTAGTTGTGAAGGGTGCAGTCTTGCCCAGCTTGCTTAATTGCTTCTGTGTCAAAAATTTGGGAGATCTATATTATATATATATATACATACATATATATATATATATACACACTATTACATATATTATGGCTTTTCACATAAATTCTCTGGTGTGAGCCTTCAAGTGTGCAAACTTAAAATTCAGTTTCTAGGAGTGTCACTGCAACTATTCATCCAACCTAGAAATTATTCAACTCATTTTATAATGGCAGGCATTTGCAGTAGACATAAAACACTTTTTGCTTTCTTGGGAAGCAAATCTATTTTAGTTCAAGGATGAATGTTAATACAATAATTCTAAGACTGTGCTTCCCAGCTGAAATACTAATTTGTTAGGGGATTAAAAAATATTCAGCATACTACATGGAATGTACCTGTATAAATAGAACATCAGGAACTGAACAATCATAGGATTGTGCAATGTAAACCTTGTGTGTTAGCAATGAAGTGAGATTAAATACAATTATTCTAACTGAGTACATATCTACGTTATGTAACATTCCTGTGCATTGTAAGCAGTAGTTCAGAGGCATATTTGTCACAAAGGTTCTTTGTTATTAGTCACCTAATATGGGGTATAAATGAAATCAGATTTGTCTTAGTTCAAATCAGTAGTTTCAAAACTGGTCAAAATGTCAAAAATGTCCCAGTCAGAGGTCCTTTTTGGATTAGAAAAATTATGTCCTTCAGATTGGAGTAAAGGAATGTTGGTGAAATGTTAAAAGCAAATACAACTTTTCAGTCTATATTGACCAAGAAGAGTTTGTGTTAACACAAAACTTATGAGAACATGTCCATATTAGAACATGTCAAAAATGTATCTAGTCCAGTATTCAATGTTAGGAAAAAAATGATAGTGAGTACGGCCAGTATAATCCCCTAGTGATACTTCCCCAAATAAACCTTTTCAGAAATCAGCAGTTAATCTGCAGTTTTAGTATTTTCTGAGCTGAAGACCATACCTTTGTGTTTAACTACATTTGACAGAATTTTCCTCCATGAACATTCCTGATTCTTCCTAAATCCATGTTTTGGCATTTACAATATCCTATGAAAGAGGCTTCCATAGTTTTATCATATCTTGCACTTCTTTTTGTTTATTTTAAAACTGCTATTCAATAATGCTCAGCCTAATTTATATTTTTAGAAGACTATAATGAGAATCAGGTCATCCAATCCAAATTACTTCATAGTCAAGAAAAACAAACAGATCTTGCATTAATTTTGTGTAACAGATCTTTTACAGGAAGTGCCAGTTTTTGACAAGATAAAATTATGCTCTTTGTTGCTGAAAATTGTTCATACAGGTGGCATTTTGAAACACTGTTGAAACTGCTAGAGAAGTAAGGGTAGGGGAGTATCTGTCCTCTAAAATCTCAAAACAGGCTAGAACATCTTAAATAAATGGGAATAAATTTTGTAGTCAAGATGATTTCCCAAGAAACAAATTCCAATATTTCACATTTGCTGAACTTTCTATTTATATATGTTATCCCAAGTCTCATAAATGGAAAATAAATAAAAAAGCAAACCCAAACAATTCCTTGAGGTGGGTGCAAAAAATTTTCCTTTAGCACTGAAGGACCATTTGTCACTGTTGCAGGGAGGTCCTTCTTTCTTACTGTTTCTCAGTTGCAAAACAGTGGATTTGTATTTGTAAAAATTATACAGCTTAAGTTAATTAGCAGAAATAATCTAAACCAGGTTTCACAGTCACAGAATGGGAAATGTTGGAAGGGACCAAAATGGGTCAATGTTGTCCAAACTCTGTGCTCGAGTAGGGTCACCCTGGAGCACATAGCACAGAATTGCTTCCAGATGCTTCTTGAATCTATTGAGGGAGACTCCACAACCTCTCTGAGCAGTCTGTGCCAGTACTCACTCACCCACCCATGCAATAAAGAAATTCTTCCTCATTTCCAGATGGAACTTCCTGCGTATCAGTTTCTGCCCATTGCCTCTTGTCCTACCGCTTGGAAACACCAAGTAAAGCCTGACTCCATTCCTAGGACAGTCTGGGTCCAACAATTTGCAGAAGAGGAGCATATCAAGAAAAGATATAAATCAGCATCAGCAGGTGGTGTTGATAGAGTAGGACAAGCAGGATACCCAGGGGTGTGTGAAAGTGATCACATGGGACTAGTAGAGCTGGTCCTACGGCAGCAAAGGTCTATCAGAGAGTGTGGTTTCCAACAGAACATGCATCGGCACCCCTTCCCGACCCCTCACCCCAGGATGACCTGGCTTTGACAGGCAAGACACAGCTCCTGAGGAAGGACAAGGTTGACCAAGTACCAGGATGACAGAGGTGCCTGTAGTTTCTCCTGCCTCAGGGCTGACAGCTGTGGGTTGTACACCCTAAGAGTCACAGGGTGATCAGGTAAAAGGGCTGTGGGAGAAACTGAGTACATGGTGTAACAAGAGAAATTGAGTACATGGTGTAACATCAAGGAGGAGAAGAAGGACACAGAAAGGATCTTTGCAGAGACCTTGCAGGTAAAAAAAAAAAAAAAAAAAAAAAAGAAATCCCAAATCCATGGAAAAACAAGATTGCTTGAGGTTATATTTAAACAATGATATAGATTCACCAGATGTTGGAGGCTCTAAATGGAGATTTAGAATGGAAGGGTACATAAAGTACATGGAAATGTGAAAGAAAGAATGGCATGGAACCCAGGGGGCTCTCAGGGAAATCATGATGTGGGAACCTATCACACTTTCCCAAACAAAGCTGTGCATCTGTGTGCTTGTCCTAAGCACCTGTTCATAATTATGTGCATCACTGAAAACAAAGAAGTAAAATTGGAAGTTCTTGTGAACTGAGAAATATATAAACTTACTGAGGTCACAGAGACGTAGTAGTACATTGCTAGATATGGGCTTTTTGGTAAAAGCAGGTCAGGAAGACAAGATGGAGATTTAGGAGAAGCACTTGACTGTGTATGGTTTTGCTCTGGGAGGAGTAACAAGATAGCTGGAATCAGGTTAAAAAATTGAAACCAAGAAGAGAGAAACATTTCCTGAGAACACTTCCCTAGAACAGTCCCTGCAGAGGACCTGAACAAGGGGAGGAAACAGATGAAGACTTCTCTATGTATCATAGAAGAAGAAGCCTCATGGTTAAAGGCTGTGGTACTCATGAGAAACTTTATCTTGCTATCTGCTTGATATGCATGGCATATGCAAGGACACAGGAGTTTGGCAAGCCAGCTAGGGTACATGCTCTGCAGGACCTGCTGTTTATAAACCAGAAAAAATAGTCAGGGTTTTGGAGACTAATGGAAGCTGCCATTGTGTTTATGGTGTTAAAGTTTAAAATTCTGAGAGACAGGGGTAAGGGCTGTACAGAGTTCTAGGCAACCTACCCTAGCTGATTGTGCTTCAGCAGGAGAGGTTAGACTTGACAATGAAAGACGTCACAGCAAACCTCAAATAGTCTGTGATTCTGTGAAAATGAATAGCAGCCCGTGTCTTCAGCAAAGTTGACCCATGCTTTTTTGTGGAAATACTTGGAGACTCTCCTAGGAAGTAGCTCTGAGGAACAAGAGGGCCCAGCAGAGTTGGATGGTCCTCAACAATCATCTCTTCTGGGCACAAGAATTCTCCATCCTTTTATACAGGAAGGAAAACAAGCGTGGTAGAGGAGCAACATAGATGAAGAGAGAATTCTGAACTGAAGCAATATAAAACTATTTTTGAATACACAGTTAGTGAGACAGCTTTAGGACAATAGAACCCTAATGTGACAATACAGCAAGCCAGGACTTCTGAAGAGGCTACCTTATATTACTAGAGGTGTTCTTCATGGGAAAATAGGTGATGCTATTTAATGTCTTTCACTTAAAGGTAGAATGACTAGAAGAAAAGTACCTTCAGTATGTTTATGGATGACACTAAATGGGGAACAGTACTTGATGTGCTGGAGGAAAAAGTGACCATCCAAAGGGATTTCAATGTGCTTGGAAAAATGGACTAACAGAGACCTCATGAAATTTAGCAATTATTGGAGTAGAACAAGTGTTTGAAGAGAAAGGCCCTAACTGACTTGAAAGCAGATTTGAGGGAAAGGCTCTGGAAGTCCTGGTGGCCACAAGTTGATCCTGAGTCAGCAGTGCACCCTCACAGCTGTGAGGGGATAGCTGCTCACTGAGCAGCTTCAGTGAGAGCACAAACAGCAAGGTGACAGAAAGGATTAGCCTAAGAGGAATTATCCCTAATAGATTCCAAATAATCTATTTGGCATCTGAAACCAGATTTTGAGTGCTGCGTTGAAATTTAACCTCCATACTACAAGAAAGGTATTCACAAACTGGAGAACTACTGGTAGAGCTACAAAGATAGCTGGAGAAGGGAATCATAGAATTGTTTAGGTTGGAAAATAACACTCTGTGTCTGCAAATGGTCAGCCCTGGCTAGCTCTTGGACCCAGCGGTCGAGAGTGGGCTGCCCCTGGGAAGCCGAGCAACCCTGGGTGCAGCTGGAGCAAACTGCAGGGGATACTGGGAGCTGCTCTCCATCAGGCTGTGTCCTGCCAAGGAGCGGGACAAGGATGAGGGAGGAGCCGCCTGTATGTTGTTCAAAGGAGTTTACTGCCAGGAAGGGACAGGGAATTGAAGAACTTCTTGAAGAACTCAGGAATCCCCTCCAAGCAGAGGGTTTTACAACATAACTGGGAATTGATACACTACTTTAACCAATAAAGGGGAAACAAAGAAGCATGACAGGCCCCTGCTGGTCGCATGAGGGGAGTGTGAGGGGCTGGGATTGGACCAGGGAAGGATTGACAGGGAAAGGGCTAGAACAAGGGGAGGGGAAAACTCATACAAGGGAGAACAAGGGGATGGCAACTGGCGATTGACAAAAACCGAACTTTTCCAATAAAGGAGACAAACAACTCAGGAACGTGCCAACTATGGGAACGTAAGGGAAACATAGGAACATACCATCTGAATATAAGAACAAATGAACAATATAAAAATACATAAATAATCAAAAAAACATGCACCACAACAGGAAAAGACCTTTAAGATCATCAAGTTCAACCATTAACCCAGCATTAAATCCACCACTAAACCGCATCCCTCAGTGCTACATCCACACTTCTGTTAAATCCCTCCAAGAAAGATGACCCATCCACTTCCTTCGACAGCCAGTTCAAGTGCCTGACAACCCTTCTGAAAAGGGTTTGAGAAAATAGGGGAATTTTTCTTTCTTCTTTTTAGTCTGAGGAAGTAAGGTCAGTGCAGTCTTGATGCTACATTCAACTGCCTAATAGATTGTTATAAAGAAGATGAAGACATGTTCCTCTCAGAAATACACTGAGAAAATACAAGGTTGGGCAAGACCTAGAGCAATCTGATGAAACATTAAACTTAGTCCTCATGTCAGCTGGGCCTTGGATCAGATGGGCTCTGGGGACAAGTTCCTATCTAATTTATTGAGTGATTTTAAATGATAGAAAACAATATATATTGAATAGATCTTAAGTTTCAATGATTCCTGTTACACCAATAAGGGCAGAAAAGTTAGTGTTTAAGAGCATAAAGAATGTTAACAATTTTTTCTTTATTTATTCTTGTTTTTGCTTCTAGACTTTTCCAGCTGTGATTTTATGTGCTTATCTAAAGGTTTCAGTTCTCTTAAACAAAACTATACATAAAATTCCAAGAGTTAAATTTCTCTTTCATAAAGGAAATTGTGTTCCTTGGAGGGTCAGTTCTACTGAATATCTCTAAACTCACATAAAAAACATTTCTGCAAGATGGAGTTTTTTAAAGCCTTAGATCTGTATGCATTGTCTAGCTGAACTTGGCACAACTTACACCTCATAAAACCATAACAGTGTTATTTCATTTTTTCCTATGCAGTATGTGTGAATGTGTTCTATTTCTTGGTAAAATTCTGTTTTTCCACTCTGCTCTGTGGGACATGACTGTGGAACAAATATTAATTTAAATCTACAATGTAAAGGAGAAAATTATAAAAACAGACCAGCAATAAGCTATAATAATCACTGTAATGTGCTTTATGCTTTCAAATTGCTCCTGGTTTATCAGCCAGGGAAGTTATGGATAGAGTAATGTCTGCTGTTTTCAGAGTTGGACTCTATCTGCAGGTGCTGCTCAGACGAAGAACATACACTGAAGAACAGACAGTTAACAGAATGAGAAGCTGCACATAAAAGTATGTCAGAATATTTGCCATTTAACCAAACAACTGTTAAAAATTAATCAATATTCAGAGTATTGGTTAAAATCAAGGCTGATCTGGAGTTTGTTTTTTTTTCCAGTGAACATTATAAGTGCATTAGCAATCTAGAACTAAGAGAATGCATTAGATATTTTGTGATGACAACATAGAAAATTATGTCAAATTATGCCAATTCTCAGACATCTAATTGCCTGAACCCTATTTTTGTGCTATCTGATCAGGAGAAAGAGAGAAAAATCTTCATGTCTTTCAGGTTTTATACCTATTCTGAGTCCTGCTTCAACACACAGCCCTCTCAGATAATGATTATTTTGCACGTTTGTCATGGAAGAAAACACATTTGTTTTCTTCTTTTGCATTTATTTTTCCTTTTATTTACTTTCTGCTTCTGCCCTTTCTGTTCACTTCCCTCCCCACTTTTTTCCTTGTATCATATTATCTAGCTTGTTTGGTTTAGTTTTGTTTTAAGAGGAAAGCATATAATTAAACATTAATCCCTTTAATCTTTATTGGACTGAAAGGGAGGAGAAGGGGAAGTGGTTGATGTGTTAACATTCATTTAGTATCCAGGTCATTACTACTAAACGAGTTTTAACAAGACAACCCTAAGGCCTTAAGAACTTATGAAATAAAACAGAGAAAATAGCATAATAATATATAGCACTGTCAGTTTAAAAAAGAAAATAAAAATGTTTCTATATTGCTTTCAAAAAATGGAACCAGGGTTTTACTATATGCTTTTGCAAGACTAATATATGCAAATGATATTATATTTGGACCTTGCAAAAAGGTAATAGCTGTGATTGTATAGCATAAATTTCACCTTCATTCAGACAACACTGTAATAAGATACATTTCACATGACACACAATGACCATATTCTAAAATCTAACCAGCACCACTGTACACTGAAAATTTGTTTGGTACTTAGTAGATGGGAACAAAATACTCATTAGGGAACCTGCCAGAAATATCTATGATCACTTCATTGTGCATTGTTTGGAAAAGAAATCTCATAATTTATGAATTTATTGATCCAGAAAATTTTGTTTTAGGGCTATTGTCATGGCTGTTTTAATAATTGGAATTAACTCCATGTCGATGTTTTCACATCTTGGATGTGATTTAATTTCCATTATACTGAACATTATAAGATTGCATTGACAAAACAGGTATTTTTCATCCATGCCTCCAGAATTAGTGATAAGTGCAGCCCTAGAGTCAATCTTCTCATTTCCATAAAAAAGAGCTTTCCATAAAAATAAAAAAACTAAGATGGGAAAATATGCTAGGAATAAGAAAAATGAAGTGAGAGTGGTGTGATAGAGTACGAAATGGTGAAGGGGAGGAAAGGTTGTGGGGTTAGAGAAAGCAGCATTCAGCTGAACAGAAAAGGGATATAATTTATAATATATAATTAACCTCTGGAATTCCTTCCTTCGGGAGGAATGGCACAGCCTATTAGAGACATTGAGACTGTAGCAGACTCTAAATGAATCAGACATTTACGTGGGCCATGGGACTGTCCACAAAATTAACCATAGGCTATTCTATTCTTTTTATTATTATTCTGACAGAGTTTCAGTGATTCTGAGCAGAAGCAGTCATCCAAGAGTGAGACTTAAAAAATGTGTTACTTCTGAGGAAAGGTTGTTCTTTTTCTTCGATTTTTCTTAAAGTTTCCTTTCAAGCATAGAGTAATGGCCACTTGCAGAGAGAGGATATTGGAATTTTCAGATTCACTGAATGTCTCACGTTTGATAGTTTTTCTTTTTATATGACATATTTTCCATAAACCACCCAAGAATGGTTTATATTTGCATGGTGAAAACACCATGCAAACCTCTTCCACCTCAGTCACTGCATTTGTAAAAACAGTCTGCATATCTAATAGCTAAAAAGACTCTGCAGAGCTAATAATTCACATACTGATATCCTGGGGATGTACTTTGCTGTGACTAGTTCCTCTAGGTGAGAAGTCACATTGTGCCGGGTGAAAGGGTCAGCTGGGTCTGGAAACAGCTGTGTGAATTACTTCACGAATAGTCCCCTGGCATGAGAAAATTAAAGACTCCAGGAGCTCCCTGTAACAGATAGGAAACCAATTTGAGTAAAAGCTGCAAGTGGAACTGAACTCTGACAGGTGCATGTTTTGTTACAGTCTGCCTTCTGTAGTTGTTTTTGCACAGCATAGTAGAGGTAGGAAAAGGAAAGGACAAAAAAGGAAAGGACAAAAAAGACTTAAGATGTGCAGCATACAGGCTTTAAGTGATGCAATTGGAATTTTTTTAATTACCAGTCTGGAAGTGAGTGAAGATAGATGGAAGTGGAGTAAGAATTTTCAAGTCTAAAAAGTGTACTAGAACCTCATTGTTAGGTCAAATCACATTTAGCAAACATTAAAATGATTTGGCCAACTCCTGATCATCCTCCTTAAGTGGCCAGAGGTGTCCTTAGAGCCCTTTCTGGAGTGGTTAGTGCCTCTCCATCCCACTGAACCACTGCAAGCAAAAGGGAAGACATAAAGACTGGTGTGGTAAAGAGGTGCAGATATCAGTGTGCGTGTCAGTGTGTCAGGGTACAAGCTCAAACAAGATTCGAGACTGCACGCCACAGCTTCTGCCCTCTGTCCGACATACTGAGATGGTCCTTTCCCTTGTGCCCAGTCCTACCACTGCTCACTCCAACACCCAATTTGCTGAGGATGAGCAAACATCAGATATGCATATCTGTATAATTAGGTGCATTGTGTGACAGTTTTTAAATTGACGTTACTGTGCTGTACAGCTGACCTTAGCCCAGCAGGCACTTTAACAGTGTAGGAACTTAGGTTTTATTTCAGCAAATGAGTCATTTACTGACCACTTGCTCTGCCTCAGCAAATTATTCTTGACTGAGCTTTCAGACAGCAATATATAAAATTTCACCCACCTACATCGCACATTTTTGTCTGAGTAAGCCAGTTGACTTCTGTTATTATCAGTGGAAGGAAAGCAACTGTTAGAGTAATATCTATTTCTGTTAAAAACCCTAAATCTAAAGCAGGTCATGTGATTCACAATGCAGAAAAGCTTATTTTTCTACAAAAATAAGCTATAATTGACTATAGAAGTATTGACTATAAAAGTATTCTGGATAGCTAAAGCAGAGTCCCGTTAAGGTACTGTGAAGCTGCAATTACGTTTCCTCAAAGCATCCACTTCCCCAAAATACGAGAAATGTAGCAAATTGCACTGGACAAATGCAAGGCATAGTGGTTTTTTTCTGGCTGAGAACATACTCTATAAGATGCTAGACTGATTACAGTCCAAGTATGTTTTTCTTTTTGAGAACAAGCCTTCATTTATGTAGTGGACCTAGTTATTACCATTAATATTCTACTGATGAGTGGTCCAGTGAGAAAACTCCTCTTTCCATTTACATGGGAGGAAGTATTTTTCGAAAATATTTTGTCATAAGAACTGGTATCTTTTTTTTTGCTAATCTATTTCAGAGGATTTCTTTACAAGTCCAATGATAAAGCCTTGTTTGTTTCATCAATAAAAGAGAGTTATCAACTTTCTTTCTTAAAAGACTTAGTTATTGCGGTACAATGAAATACTACACTATAGCATAATGTGGAGATAAACTTGTGATTTAAGATTCATCAATATAATCTATCTATCTAATTCATAATGTTATTTCTCAAGATGAAATACTCCGTAGACAAAAAATAATTAGTACAGAACATCAAATCATTGCATGCAACTCTTGATTACATGCTTACTGCAAGGGCTTTAACAGAGCTAATTATCAACAGGAAAAATCTCTCAGAGAGCTTAAAGGTGCACCGGGAGTGGGACACTCTTCTAGAATAGTGCGACTAGACGAGTGTCTTTAGAGCAGTTCCTCTACGGCTGGATGGTTGTCAGGCGCACAGCAGAGGCAAGGATGAGGAGGAGGCCTTTTGTATGGGTTCCAAAGGTTTTATTCCATTGAAGGCATCAGGGACAAAAGACACTTTGACAGGGATGTGCAGCAACTTTTAGACAGGGGAGGGTACAAACTTCTAACCAAGAGGGTAGAGAAAGGAGAGGGATGCAAGGTGGGGATTGCAATAAGGCAATCAGTGGGGGTTTTCATGGGAGGGGCACCAATTAAGCAAACTAATGGGGTACTGAGGCTTAAGGGATTGACACAGAAGGTTCTAGAATAAAGGGTAGGGCCACAATGATGGACAAGGAGAGTGGCTGGTATTTTGAGGGATTGACAGTAGGGACAGAAGGGACAGAGAACTTTCTAGAAGGGAACAACCAATCATATGGGGGAAACTGGAACAAACCAACTTGAGAGAAATACAGAGATATTTAAAACAGTTTCTTAATAATAAAACCACGACATAAAGGTCTAGCTTGAAATAATGTACCAATCAGTGCAAGTTCTTTGAAAAACATATTAATCAAAGAGGTACTTTCCTTACCTTAAATTAGTTGATATGAAAATGAATTAAACAAATAAAAGCAACAATAATGACAAATCAGAAAGCTCTTTGCTATTGTAAATAATTTTGGTAATTTCATCTCACAGTTTTGGTATTTTCATCTGGTTTTAGTCTCTGAATGGCCTCATGACCACAGTCATGATCACAGTCGCTTTGGAAGAATGTAGGGAACAGACCCCATCACCGGCTCATTAGGAAATGACTAACTTGGTCTGCCTTTCCTACTGTCTCCTTGATGGATACCAACACATTGTTTTGTACTCCACTGCAGAATAGAATGACCCAGTCCCATTTAGAAACTTCCTCATCATCACAATTCTTATTAGAAGAAATGTGATAAAACCTCATAAACTCTCCAAAGAGCTCATAAAATACAGTCTGATTTTTGTTGATAATCCTGTGACTGCTCTGCTGCAAGCTAACCTGTTTCAAATGTGAGGAAGTAAATCTAACAATCTTTTTAGGAATTAAACCACAGCTGTCCAACCACATATTGCTAAGAATGTTACTTATTCCACTAGTGGCTGCTCCTCTCATTCTAGCCTTGCAACATGAAATTCTGAATTTTCATGTTGCAGTGATCACAGTTCATCTTGAACAACTGAAAATTGTTCAGACTGCAGCTTCATAATTTCCAATACCAGCAAAAAGACAAGGAGCATACTGTTCCCCGCGAGATAAAATTCCTTATTTTGTATTAAGAGAGGTCTTCAGAAATATAAGAATCATTATGTACTGGAAATGATGCAGTTTTCAGCACTGAAAATATTAGAAGCAGATTATAAAACTATCTGACAACCATAGCATAGTTGAAATCAATTTTGACTTTGGAGAGATTTGAAAAATTCCCAACCTCTTCCAACAATCCTTTCTATCATTCTGTGACTAAAGAGTAGCCAGGCTTCGACTTTTACGGTTTCAGTCTAAAATATCTTAAACCATAGGATCCCAATATCTTATAAGATAATGTGTACACCGGTATTATTGCATATAATTTTTTTAAAGTACAAGGAAAATAATCTCCAAAAAATGAATGAAATTAAACTTTTAATGTTTTTTTATCATTGAAGAGATGGTATTAATACTGAGATTTGCAAGCAATGCTGCTTGGATTTATGTGATTTTGAAAGAATTCATTAATGTTCATGGGCACTGTCTGATTTAAAACTCATCCAGACATAATGTAACTTCTATGACATAATGTGACATGTGACTTCAATTACAGCTATGTGACATTAATCTATCTATTATACAGTTGCCTCATCATCCTTTTCACAGACAAAAGCTTCTGTAGTGGTATTTGAATGTGGTACTAATAGGAATCCCTCCACTATTGTCATTGTTATACATTCTCACATATTTGATAAAATACTGATAATCTTGTTTTTAAAGTTTGTTGCTTCCTTTGCCCTTTCAAAACACTAAGACACAACCAACAGGACAAAAAATAATTAAATCAAAATTTTCTAAATTTGGGAGAAAGGAGAAGTCTGTGTGCATGTCAGGTAAACAGAACGACATGAAAACCCACAAAATAATGTGAGGGAGAACGGAGAGACGAAAGACCATGTAAATTTAAACAGGAACAGGATAAATTAGAGTCTTTGTCCTAAAAAGTCAAGAGTCACAGAGCAGGTCTTGCACTTCTACTATGTTGTTCATAATTTTGAATTCGTTATTGTGGTAGGTTTATTTTCTGCTGTGAGATAGGATTAAAAGAAAAAGCAAAGCAGGTTTAAACTTTAAAGGGCATAAAGAAAAACTTTGTTAACAGAATTAAAGGGGAAAAAAAATAAGCAAATCAGAATAAACTTTCAGAACACTTCTTTTCTCTTATATACTCAGTTTTCTTTCTCTTTGACAATGTAAAGATAAAACTTGTGACTTTCAGTCAGTTTACCACTTCTAAAATAGTATTTTTTTAAAGTTCACTTAGATACAAGAGTTTCTTTTGCCATGCTATGGAGACTTTTCCACAAGAAAACAGTTTTCTCGTGGCTTTGATGTCACAACGAATCAGCTGCCCAGAAAACAAAAAATCTATTCGGAATGTAAAAGTCCTTCCCATGTCTTGCA